>JAQIXV010000239.1:0-60331 GCA_034700625.1 Tectocepheus velatus
TATTGCTTTGGCTGAGCGTTAGATATATGTGTGGGCCGTCGTATGTGCCGTCGCTTCTCCAGTGATTCAGTTGTGTGTATGTGATGTGCATCTCATAAGTCACATGACTCTGTGCTCTCAGACTCTTGTGCTGAGACTCAATGCTATTCCGTTACTGTTTTATACGACTCTTTGCTCCGTTGACTCCTGTCTGTGACTGTCGTACGTCTTCTCTCTTTGACCGGTATTTGCCGTCTTTTGCCAAAAAATTGTCTTAAATTTTCAGTCGGTTTATATGTTGTCGAGTGTTATGTCACTCCTAAGAGACAGTCATCTCTTATACAAGGGTTGCATCCATTGACTCAATCCATTCACTCATAGATTTAGTCATTGTTTTAGTCCAGAAGTCAACTGATATTCAGTGATATTATTGACCAAAAAACTAATGACAAACACATCTCTGAATCACTGAAAAACTCGTTAATTGTTTTAATAAATTGATTGTTATCTTAATTTTTAATCCAATTTAATAACACATTTAATGGACATTAAGTGAAAAATAGTGACAAAAGTTGTTATTATCTCTTCATTTGGATGTCATATAAAATCAAAGCTAAACAACAAAACAATTGATTTAAATAATAATATATTTATTATTAAGTGTTTTAAATAATATAATAATTGTTTAATTGATTAATAATTCTGTGATTTTTGTGGCCAATCAACAAATCAATTGTTATTTTAATTAATTATTAATTAATTAAAAGAAAATAAGTTATTATTGAATACCTTTCGAAGCGAACGAATCCTCACAAAAATCTTCGCAATAATTGTCTGACAAATAGTCTTAAGACTCACTCTATTTGTGGTAATGTTTACGACGCCTTCGAATCAACAAAACGGCAATTCTTTACACCATATGTCCGCTGACTGTACGGCACTTAACGGCTCTTCGGCGGCCACCAGTTGGCCACTGCTCTCGACGGCCGACCCGTACGGCATGAAAGTGCACCACTACTCGGATTATCTGGTGATGACTGCACTGCCCACACATTCGCCTACCGATCAATTGAGTGGACTGTCCTCTCAATCGACCAATAGTTGTGGTGTACAGCAAAAGGACACGACATTCACAAAAATCTTCGTCGGAGGTCTTCCCTATCACACGACAGACAAGTCTTTGCGGCAGTTCTTCGAGACTTTCGGCGAAATAGAAGAGGCGGTCGTCATAACAGACCGACAGACCGGCAAATCCAGAGGATATGGATTTGTAAGTCTTAACTAATTCACTCATCGGATGATGGCTTTCCCTTTGAGAGGATAGGGTTCACCTCTGATTGCATCTTAATTTTGCAAAAATATAGTTCAAAATCCGTCCTTCAATTTGAGAAATGTTTCGGACGTTTCCCAAAAAAAAGTTCACAATTTTTGGCTAAAAATAGTTTTTTTTTCTTTAATTTAAATGAACTCAAACTTAATGTTTCCAAAAATTGAACAAAAAATTAAGAGAAGAGTCAAACAAATTGAATATCAGTCGAAAGCAACGAATGATCTGATGTTTGATATGTTGGCAAAATTTTTGCTTTTATTTCCGGTATTTTTCAATATATCGGTGGTTATGGCCGGCGGCCAATTCGGCAGAAGATTATCTCAAAGAGTGTTTCCAGAGTTGAGTTAAACCTCTTTTTCATTGCTTTAAAGAAGTCGTGGAAACAAATTGCAGTGAATTTTGGTTTGAAGCGATGTTTTATTTTTAACTCAATTTAGATTTGAAAGAGCATTTTCTAGTCGTTTTAGCTTGATCATTGCTTGATCATACCATTCTCATTATTTGAGAATAATTAGGTTTCACTCTTTAAGGCAATCAATTTGTAGTCATATTTATTTTGGACTCAATTTCAAAGATAATTGACTTTGTATTCTGAACTCCTGGTGGAGTCGATCACCAAAATGTGTGCTTTTGTTGAAATTTGTTGAAAAATGTGGGCATTAATTAACACAAGACTTATATTCGAGAAGTCTTTTTACTTCGAAGATACTGATAGATAAGTCACAAGATTTATGAACCGATCTATTCGTTCCTCAAATCATTCTGTGTTTGAGACGAAGACACCAACGGTTTTAAAATTTTCTTCGTTTCCAACCATTCATTTCTTTTGGCCATAAATTTTCTAATACTTAATAACAGTCTTTCACTTTCACGAATCTCTCTCTCTCTCTCTCTCTCTCTCTCTCTCTCTCTCGAAAAGAGCAAAAATAAAGCAAAAATTGATTGAATTGCTATTAGAGACGAACCAAACGATTAGTTTTTCAAATTCAGTGATTGATTTAGTTTTCCATACCTTCTATTCAATCTATTTTTGCCCCGTTTTGTAAATGACATAATCTGTGGTGGGTTTCAGTTTAAGGACTTTTCTTCTCATAAATTATAAAACTTATTATTGATTTCATTAGAAATTTTCGAATATAACTTATTTATTATGTTTTTCAATGAAAAGTAAAACTCATTTCATGGGATATTTGAATTTAAAATCCAATGCTGTGCTGTCGTAGCCATTGTTTGGTACCTGTCTCTGGCCTGTCATCTGTCAAAACCTATTTATTAATGACACAATCATTTTATTGATGACTGAATTAATGAAAAATTTAATTCAAATGAATAATAGTCACAAATTATTGACTATTTTGAGAAAAATATTTTATAAAAATCTTTTTGAATTTCAATGAATTAATGACTTTTTTCTTCAACAACTTTATCCAATATCTGACTATATTTGAAAAATCTATTATTTGTTATAAACTCTAAAACAACTTTTCGATTGGATTTCTTTATAATTGTATCAAAACTGAGCGCAACTGAGTTTCGATCAATTTTTTCATAAATTTGATGAAAATCGACGTAAAAATCAATAGAATCTGATATAAAGTCGGATGAAATCGATGGATGTTTTTATTTTTTCTGCTCTCAACTCAACTCAACACTCAGTTCTCATCCAAAATTCATGTGTTTTAATGAGGGAAACACAACACAAGTTTGAGTTCAAGAAATCACTGTTTGTTTGGAGAAACAAAATCCGAACGAAACACAGAATAATTCATTGGATGGAAGTTTTTTTTTTGAACCAATAATGCACTTAAAATGACGAAAATTTAGCCAAACTTTTGTATTGGCCTTTGAATTGATGATTCATTTTGTTTTGTTTTTTTGTTATTTAGGTTACAATGGCTGACAGGGAATCGGCCGAAAGGGCTGTTAAAGAGGCCAATCCCATCATAGATGGTCGTAAGGCTAATGTAAATCTCGCGTATTTGGGGGCCAAACCACGAACTAATATACAAAATGGTGAGACTTTTCCCCGAATTACTCTTTAATTGAGTCATTAAAACGCTAATTGCCAACAATTTTTCGCTGCCATCCCTTTCGATGACTAAAACTTTTGAATATTTATATCTTTGGCTATAATCGCGATATTGTCTGAACTTTATTCCCAAAAATATGTTTATTAACGAATTATTAGCCAATTATTCAAATTGTTTTGTTCTTATGATAACATATTTTCTTAATTAAAAAATTATAGCTTTGGCTCAAAAAATGTTTTTTAAGAATAACTTTTGTTATCATTAATTATCGCCTTTTTTTGTTTAGTCTGATTGCCATTAAAACACATCAAAAGTTTTATCTTTTATCTCACTTTCATTAGGTTTTCCATTTCCCATACGAACCGGATATCCCGCAGTCATACCTCCCGCTGCCGGACAATTCGGGTGAGTGTTGTCTCCATTTTTTAATAGCTCTTCACTTAATAATCTCTGATGCGGTCCACTTGAAAACGAGTATCACCTCTGAGTCCAAACCTACGGAACAGTTGCTCTCTTCTCATAAGAGCACCTCTTCTCACAAATGCACTAAAACTCTGATAACATTTTAAATGCTTATAATAAAAGTCAAGGATCACAAGACTTGCAAGAGTAGTGTAAATACAGAATTCATTTCGTTTTTAAATATTTGATTGTTATTTGAATTTTTCATTTCTTTGACAATTTCCCAATCGATGAGAAAATTGTGAAAAATGGTTTAGAGTTGTTTTTCCAGCTCTAGTCGTGTGCTGTTTGATGAAAAATTTGCTCAAAGTTTTCGATTTCATTATTTGTTTATAGGAATAAAACATTAAATATACAAATATTTGTCAAACATTAAGGAAATGATGTGAATCTCGAGTGAAATAGTGTTGAGTTTAGTATAACTTTGAGGAAAAGGCTCCAAAATAAGTGAAAACGTTTGGGATAAAAGTCCGACAAATTGATGAATAATTTATTTGAGTGATCGGATGTATTGGTTGTGACACTGCAGTCGAGATATCTTTCGGGGGATCCAATAATTTCTTTCTGAAGATCACTTAAACCCAAACATTCCTTTTTATGTCATATTTTTGTGTGAATTTCATTTCTTTGATGAAAATAGTCTATGAAATGCCAATTATTTGGTATTATTTGGTATTGAATTTCCATTGCTTTTAGTCATAGCAAACATCAAACGAATATATTTTTTAATATTTTTCTGAAATAAAATTCTTGAGCTCTTCGATAGACATAAAAAAAATATCCATTTTCTTGGGTCTCGTATTCTATGGTTTGAAAAAAAGTAAATATTGTTTTTCACTTTTTTTTATTAAAAGCTTTTATTTGAGTCAAACTTCACTTTAGTTAACCTTATATTTGATAATTAGATTAATTTAATTGAATTTCAAATAAGAATCACATAATAGTCAGAACTGAATAGAATTTTGGATATATTTATGAGAAGTTCATAAATTGATTATTAAGTTTGCTAGTTGTTTGTCAGTTGCAATTCAGAGTTCATTTCGTAGTCAATAGAAAGATTAGAATAATTGACAATCGATTGTATATTATCTGAAAGTGATTCTGTGAATGGAAATGAAATTCTTGAACGAAATTGTAGTCAAAAGTTGTCGTTAAAGAGAGAAAAGTATTGTATTTAAAGTGAAAGAAAAGTAAATCATTGGAGTGAAAGAAAATGGTTATGAATATGACTCCAAATTGTATTTCGCATAGAACTGGCATTTTGTGACTCCAAAGACGAACAATACATAGAATAATAACGACTAATGTCGCAAAAGTCATATAATGTATTTGTGCGCTCATGTCTTCCAGAGCTCATACATCAACTTTAAATGGAAAGAAAATGTACCGAAAATACGTCTCAATTCTGTTATATGGCTCTCTCTCTCTCTCTCTCTCTCTCTCTCTCTCTCTCTCTCTCTCTCTCTCTCCCCTCCGGTCCTAATATTAAGTAAGAATTCTTCAGCGATTTTAAACCACTCATAACAGTTGTGATGGATTCCCATTTGATGCAATGGGTGGACAGTAGTGGCAGTGGAGCACACAGTCATTCACTTGAAACTCATTAATCTTGGATTCAAATATTCCCAACTCATAGAAAAATATTCTGACTATTCATCTAATTGTTTGACATTTGTATAGAACTATTCAGTCGATCCCTTACCACAAAATTGGAACTCAACTTAACTTTTCTCATCAGTATCTCAAGAGTCATATGATTTCATTTAGTGATGAGTTAGTGTTAAAAATGAAAATATTGTGAAAATATATTGAGTTTAGATTTATTTTCTCAAAACAATATTAATATAACAAAACATTAAAGTTATCGCTTGAGTTGTCTTTGGATTCAAATCAACGCAAAGTTGTTATTGAAAAACATTCTCTAATTCTTTTGCAATAAATTCTTATCAATTGAAAAGGAAAGGGGAAAACGTTGATAGATAACTATTTTGAGTTATATAAAGGAGAGCCAGAGTCAGCACAATCTTGAAGTTGGGTTTGAAAACAATTTAACTTAAAATTTTCGCTTCAATAATGTTATTGTCATTTATGCGATAATTAGCCGAAAATATAATTGAATTTATGATAAGTATTTCATTAGAGATATTAATGATTCAAATTTCTTGCAATTAATTAGTTTTTCACTACATTTGGTTAATGATTAGCTGAGTCTGTAGTGCAGAGAAGGCCTCAATTATGTTGAATTATCTTAAATTATCTTGGCATTTATTCCGTCGGCAACTATTAAATTGAGGATCAATTCTGTCTGAAACTAATGTCTTAACTTAAATTGGAGTCAATTTCTCTTTTTGAAGGCTTTCCCATACTTTGAAAGTAAAATCCATTTCTTTGTGAACGACATATAATATTCTCATTTATCGCTTGCATTGAATTCATTGATTTGAAATGAAGTGACGGATCAGAAGCGGGAAAAGTCTTTGACGCGAATCGTCTCCTCTTTTCGGTTCTTTGACTAGAATTTGAAAAAAGTCTTCAAAAGTCTTCGAGAAATTTGAAAGAAATTCAGAAGATTTGCCTCTGAGTTGACAATATTGGGAAAAGCGATACAACTCTTGATAGACATGACGTTTAGTGTTAAATAGCTGTCATTCACACAACCAGTTGTTCGCCATTTCCTAACGAGTATTCTATGATTTTTTTCTTATATTTTGTCGAATACTGTGTTTCGCTTCAGTTTAAAGAGAAGGAAGCGCTCGACTCCGAGTCACACAACAGCTAAACATTATTGGAGACTATTTTTGATATAATGAGTACTTTTAACACTCCTATGAATGCAATGAATAAATAAAAGATAAAAGTATTGCAAAACAGAGAGAGAGAGAGAGAGAGAGAGAGAGAGAGAGAGAGAGAGAGAGAGTCACTCAGGAAGTCTTGCCGAAGAGTAGGTGTCGAGCCATACACCAAATGACAAAAACTTTCTTTAAGTTTATGAATAATTAGAGATAAAATTGATATTAACTTTCAAAACACTTCTTTATTAAATATGATTCAATATAACGGCAATTATTCAAATATAACTGATCTTGTTCAACTGTTCAAATCAAACTAAGCACCAATCATTTGATGTCATATTTTTTTTGGTGTTATGCTTATGAATGAAATCAAAGTGTTATCTCATTATTTAATCCGATTTGTGATGAATTTGTTTTTGAAAGGAATGTTATATTTTTGTAATCTATTTATATACACATCTAGTGATGGCTTGTATTTGTCTAATACTCTAATAGTCACTGCAATTCATATTCACTGACTGTATGTTTGAGTGTAGTGTTCGCTCATTAAACTGCACCCAAAATGTGTTATTATAGGCACTGATAGCAATACGACGGAAATTGTCGTCTCAGATCCCCTCCAGAAGACTCTCATTAAAAAATGCGAACATTTTTAGTGTTTTTCAAACAATCTTTTGATTAATTATTCATTTGATTTGAAAAATATTTTCGATTTAATAAATGCATTAAAAGTAGGTTTCTATCGATTTTCAAGTGTTGACCGCTTCAGGAAAGGTCTCTCTTCATTGAATCGCAAAATAATTGAATGATAACTTTATTGAGGGTCAATTGAATCAGTTTAATGATTATTTTTTATCATTTATTTTGTTAATAGCTTTCCAGCGCATCATTACATCTATCATACGGCCAGTACTCCCCCTTATATTCCCGCAGCGCCAGGCCTTCTGTTGCAGACACCGACGGCCGCACTATCGCCAACTCATTTTTATGACTACCCGCCCACAGCCTATCCTCCACACCCTCCCCCGCCATACGCTGCCGCAGCCACTAATAGTTTCGATGCGTACTCTCCCTTTCATCCGACACACACTCAAAGCGGTGCCATAGGCTCTGCAGCCGTGGCGGCAGCGGTGGCCGCGGCGGCCACTCAGGCCGGTAATGGCTCAGGAACTACATCCAGCCATAGCGCAAGTCATCACCCATTCAACGCGTTCTCGACCCTATCGGGAAGCACTAGTCTGGCCGCTAACGGGACGGCAACGACCACTGGTGCCAATTACTTCAGTCCGACCACTTAGACTCTAGTCTGTAAACCGATGGCAATAATGTCTTAATTGACTTATTTTATTGTCATTAACAACACTTTGGATTATAATTAAATTCATTATTATATAAATTATTATAATTATTATATTATTAATAGAATTATTAAAATCATTGCTTACACTAACGTAAGTCACGTTTATTTTTATTGACAAAAAAAGTCAAATGACTGTCAAACGACTCATTCATTGCATTCAATAATTAAGTCTAAAAAACTCTATAAATATGCAAACAATTCAACAAAACCTATAAATGGTTTCTCTCTTTGACCGATATTTTACTAAAAGAAAAGTTGACCTCAAATATAGCCTTTGACCTCAAAACACAAAAAAAGAGAGCTTTTCATAAAATAATTGAATCATTATTTATAAATATTTGTTGTTTTTTAAACAGTAGTTTACAAACAATTAATTAATAATATTATATATAATTAAAAATTATTATCAATTATATTATTATTTCATTAAAAGTCCATTAATTAGACCTTCAGTTCAGAGATCTTCAGTTCAACCCTTCAGTACTTGACCTGACTCTGCATTCGATGGACACAATTGTCACTCAAATCAATTCAGTGGTCAGACATGGGATCAATCAATAGACGTACGACTTCTTGGGATATAATTGTCATTCGGGAAGAGTTGTTGTTATGACTCAATTGTCGTTATTTTATCGCAATATTCTTCGCTACGATAATCGTCACCATTGGTTCCACTTTAAGATTCGGGCTTACATTCGAGGAAACTAATTTGAGATGAGCAAGGTATACGTCATTGTATCTTCTAAAAGGGTAAGTCTTAGGATTTCAACCGATTTGACAATTGTTTGATGGGTTCTATGATTTGTTGTGAGAGTCAGGTCTTTGTCCGTCGATATCAACATTTGTTTAGAATTATATCCGAAAAAATTGTGTTAAAAGTTGTCCTTAATGTCAGTTATTATGTAATTATTGGAAAAATTAATTAAAATTGTTATTAAAATATTGATAACCCTTTAAACCTGATATGAGATGAAAATATAGATAAAACTTTAAAACTTTGATTAAATCACTGATTGGTCCCCAAAATTACAAACCCTTTTGGCGGTCATACGACGAGATGTGTTGACGTCACGCGATTGTCGTCGAAATCCAAAACAATTTGTTTATTGAGTTCTTAGTCTCCATCTGACGGTCAAATTGAAAGTGATTTCTGCCGACAATTCGTCCATCGATTACGTTAACCGATTGCCACCCCTTTTAATACTATCATCGATTTGTTGGAAAAGTTTAATCTCTTTTATTAATTCTTGTGATACATAGTCCTTGATAATAGCCTTGATCATAGCCCTTGATCATTTTATTTTTTTAATCACTTATCACTCAATACTTGTTTTGAACTGATCTGTGGAGAGGAAGGATTGAATTCGATTGAAATTAAACGAATTCCTTGATTTTATTTTGTATTTACCTAGATTATTCTTATTATCATGATTAATATTAAATTCAGGCAAAAGTATCATGAACTAAAATGAACAAGTATCACGAATTTGATTATGCTTGTTGATAGGTAAGAAAAATTGGCGAAAATGAGCAACTCCAACAAGAATATCTGACCATGAGCAGAAACAAATTTCAATAAAACCTATTGATTTATGTTAATTGTAAAGCAAGTTTGATAGTACCAACTTTTTACTACCATGGTTATTATGTTTTGATAATTTATATTTCATTTTGTTGTTCTATATCTGAAGTACTCCTTATTTATAAAAATTATTCTTCAGATCAATAAACGATTTAATGGTTTGTTTACGTCTTTTATAGTCGTCTTTCACTTCTATGACAACAAAATGTTTATAAAAAGTGTTTTGAAAACCAAAAGAAGTTTTATTTTGTTGTGTTTTGGATACAAATGTTTTCACTATTTTTCTATTAATTGACAAAAATTATTGTCAACTCTTATGACTCAGAAATGAACTATAAGTGCCTTTTCATTGATTTTCTCACAATAATTGTGATCACAAACCAGTGTTTGGCCACAGATCTAGACATCGGTCTATCGAAGAGCAGTCGGACCTCAAAATCAAAGGTATTTTTCGTAAACGAAGTGTTGTTTTGTATTTTAAATCAATTTAATGTCTGTTAAGATCGAAGAGAGCCCTCCCCTCAATGTCTCGGTTGCGGACAGGAATCTGATTGTGACGACCGCTAAGGCAAAAGACATTCTTCGGGAACATAAATCATATGATCTTCAGACGACAGATGTCCGCAAATTTAACGGATCAGTCCTCGGATACGTCACTCCCGTATGTGTCGACCCTTTAATCTGATTCTCAATCAATTAAATTACGATTTCAGTGGAATTCTCGCGGATATGATATCGCGAAGATATTCGCCAAAAAGTTCACTCATTTGTCACCGGTTTGGCTCCAGGCAAAGCTCGGGGAGGATGAGGACAGCATTATTATTGAAGGCACTCACGATATTGACTTCAAATGGATGCAAACCGTCCGACAATTGAATCCTGATATCAAAATCGGTATATTTTTTACTGAATAGCACACAATTTAATGACCTTGCTCATTCATTATTTATTGCTAATGCTTATTACTACTCATTATTACTGTTTTAGTGCCTCGAATCATCTTCGAGGGCTGGATGTATGTCCAGTACCTATATCTGGCAACTCATCCAAACTTAGCCCCGTCTATAGGCAGACAATTAGCTGAATTTGCCAAGGTAGGTCTTCATTTGATCTATCATTAAGTAATTCAAACTCAAATCAATTTAAATTGAAAAATAATTTATCGATTGAAACAATTATTAAATACTTTTCTAACAAATCGATTGTTAGCAGAATAGCAGTAGAAGTGAACAGAATATGACTGACTCTTGAATTGACTCTTGAGATACATTTCAATTGAATTCTTATTATTTTTTCTCATAATTTCAACAGAAGTGGGAATTCGACGGATTTGTGATCGAGTTATGGCAGTCCTTCGCAGCTCAACACTCACTGTCTGTCCATTTGTTTAAATAATTTTTAACAAAAATTTGAGAATTTTTTGTGTGATTTCAGAGATTTAGCGAAAATCTTCACCAAAATCAGCGCTCACTTCAAGAAAAATAAAATTGAATTAATTATTGCGGTTCCGCCTCCCGTTTACTATGGGTTAGACTCCAAACAATTATTTCATTAATTAAATAATTATGTGTTTCAGTGGACGACAGGGAAAGTTCCTTAAAGATGACGCCGAAAGAATGGCTCCTTATGTCCAAGGGTTCAGTATTATGACATACGACTACTCCAACCCTTCCCGGTATTCATGTAATTCATATTATTTCAAAAATAATGGTTTAATGTTTTGTATTGTAGTCCGGGACCCAACAGTCCATTCAAATGGGTTCGCGATTGCATCAAAAGTCTTACCCCTAAGCAGACGAGTCCCATACGACGCAAACTGTGGGTCGGACTCAACTTCTATGGCAATGACTACTCTCCGACCGGTGGCGGTCCTATTGTGGGCTCGCAGTAAGACTTTGACTACTATTTGCATTCAATTTGTTTCCATTCAATCGATTTTTGTTTTCAGATATATTGAGATTTTGGATAAATATCGACCGAAACTGATTTGGGACGAGATCTCAGCCGAACATTACTTCGAATATAAGTAAAGACATTCTTTTGTTAATAGATTTTGAATTTTATTTTAAAATATGTTTTCATTTGAAATGAAAGGTCGGGTTCGGGAAGAAATCGTGTCTTTTATCCGACGCTATATTCTATTCAAAAGCGCATTCAATTGGCTTCAGAACTGGGAACAGGTCTCTCGATTTGGGAGATCGGACAGGGATTGGACTACTTCTATGATCTTCTATGAATTTTGCCAACAATTAGTCATAATTTGCTTCAATTACACCAAAACTGAGACATTCCTCACTTTGTTTTCATAATTTATTACTTATTTAAATTAAAGTCAAGTTTTTAATGATTTAATGATTCGTTAATTTATTTTATTTTTAATTGTTTTTCTTATTTCCGAAAAAAATGTTATTTAAATGAATTTATACTTTAATTGAATTTTTTATTTGATTTAATATATATTTGAATAAACATTTATTTCAATAAAAGTGATAACAAATTCAAATAACATTCGATTTAATTAAAAAAAAATAATTTTTTCAAATTCTGAAATTCATATAACTTTTTATGAATGAAATAGCAATCAATTGATAATAAAACTAATTCTCTTATCTCTTGAAAAATCTTTTGGAAAATTCCACTAAAATTTTTGTCGATTTTAGCAAAACTTTTTTCACCCTTAATCACCACCATGGGTAATTTTCCATTTTAAACTTATGGGGAGAAAACTCTCAAAAATCGAAAATTTGGTTCCGAAGGTCATTCATGATTTTTTTTATTTTATTATAGAAAAAAAAATTCAAAACTCTTTCACTGATTTTTTTTAATGAGAGAAAAAAATCACGAATGACCCATGGTGGTGATTAAGGGTGAAAAAAGTTTTACTAAAATCGCCAAAAATTTTAGTGGAATTTTCCAAAAGATTTTTCAAGAGATAAGAATTTATTTGACTATCAATTGATTCCTAACTTATAAATTGGTGACATATTATAGAATCAATTATTGATATATTTTTTACTCCAATTATCACAGTTTTCAAATTGGAATTAGAGATAAAATCAAATTTTATTTTAATTTAAAATAACTTTTATTAGAAAAATATGGAAAAAATGAAATCATTTTTGAGTATATCTTCCGTTAGAACTTGATTTCTATGAAACAAATGATTTATTCAATGATTTTATATACAAAATGAGGTCAAATTGACTCAAATTCTTTGGTAATAAAATTCAAATCATTTCAAATCAGATACTATAGTATGTTGTCATCAGAATCGTCAACATTGAAAGCCATGGTTAGAGTCGGCTCTTCTTCCTCGTCATCACTCGATTGTTTGGTTTGAGTCATATCGAGGTCAACACTGGAAGAACAGGCGGACAACAACTGATTCGGACCAATATTTGTCTCACTTTTCTCTTTTGACTTCTTTTTAAATAAATTCCGTTCCCTTTGTCTCTCATTTTTCCACCAATTCTTCAGTGATTTGATGGTTACCTGAGTTCTGATTTCAATAATAAATTCAATTTGAAGTTAAAACCAATTTCTCGGAAACAAAAAGTTTTTCTTTCATTAAAATATCAAAAACTAAACGTCATTTTCGAGTGAAGTTTTGATACCTTTCTTGTCGTAATGGACTTTGATTGAGATGTTCTGCATATTTAAGAAGAATAGGATCCGATGGCTTGGGATTAGAGCGAAACCATTGTCTGAGTTGAGGCACTTCAAGGCCTGAGTGAAACGTTAATCTCGTTTCGCAGCTCTGTTTCACTCGACTAACGGTTTTGTCTAAATCTCTGTCTTTTTCTTCGCTCTTCTCTTCTATTTTGTCGACTCTTTGTTCGCTTTGATTACTATTACCGCAAACGCCGACTGAAAGATAATATTCAATACAAATAATAATAAATAATAATCTCATTAATAAAGTTAATTAACTCTTTTGTTCGCTCAGAATAAGTCTTATATACTATAAAACTCTCAAAGGATTTCATTTCACTTTCGGCTAAACATTTCAAACAAATAATATTCCAAAGAGTTCTCAAAATTCAAACAATCCTTTGATTTAAATCCAATTCTCATAAATTAATTGCAATTTTTTTACTAATCTTTTAAAGCATTAAAATATTTAATAATTGGATTAAATTTTGTCGGAAAAGACTCACTGGGATTGGCTTTCCTATACTCGTTATACCATTTTCCGAACTCTTGGCACTTCTTTTTGCCGATCTTTCCCTCGTATTTGTTGTTAACAATACTCGACAAAAGGGGCTGACATTCAATACAAATAATAAAAATTGGTTTTTTTGTTGTCTTATCTTTGGCTCAAACCTGAGATATTTGGCAGAGTTTTGAGAGTTTGCTCTGAGATATTTCGCGCAGCAGTTCGAGGACTGCCTCTCGTACTGTATTCTGAGTCCATTCCGATATAGCAACGGGAGTGCTGTCAATGAAATATTTCATTTTTTTATTAATAAAAAAAATCAATTAAAAGGCAATCATTGAGTCAATAGTCAATTAATTGGATGAGAAGAGGGGCGCCCATCAGTACAAACCTTTAGGGAATGCCTAACAAACAGAATATCCTAAGAATTGCGACACATATTCTGTTTAATATTTTGTTTGAAGTAAAACAAATCGATTATTGAGAGCAAAGGTTTACTCATTTGAAAAACATTTTGATTTATATATTTTTTATTCAATTCGAAGGAATGTTTATTTCAAATAACATTAAATTCAATTTGAATATAAAAACAGTGCAATAATTGTATATCCAATTGAATTATCGCTTCAAAGCCTTACAACAAATGATTTTTCTCTTACTTTTCAGTCATTTTTCTTATATTATAAATAAAACTCTAAATAAAATTTTCAGTAAATTATTATAAAATTGAGACAAAAACTTATTAAAAATAAAAATCTCATAAAAATTATATTAAAATGAATGATAAATAGGAGGTAAAGGAAAACGAGGGTTAGTCTGGACTCAAATTCAATGATCGGTTATTCAAAAAATTGGGCCAAAAATATATATTTGTTTCCAAGAAATTGTTCGATAGTTTTGATTAATCATAGAATCGAATCGTATAACAGAATCGGTTCAAAAAAAGAGGGGAAAGACTAGTCTTTAGACCAAAAATATTGTATAAAGTGTTGAAAAATCAATTAATGGAATGCTATTCATTGATATTCATTTGTTTTGCTTCAATTAGTACTCCAATTGTGTGGTCGTGTCGTTTATCGTCTGCTTTGTGTGAAAATACCCGAAAAACTACTAAATTATTGCCGAAACCCAATCGAAAGTTATATACAATTACTTAATAATAGTATTTCTTTGAAAAAACAGTCAAATATATGTAACAAATGCTAAAAACATAAGTTTTGAGGACTAGGAGGCGGAGGAGAGGCTCTCAAATGTCTGTCATTTTTGTTTAGTTTACAATTAATTAATAATCGATTGATATATAAAATTAAAATTATTAATAATTATATTATAATTGTATTTAATGTGCATTAATGAGACGCTCGATGTTTAGGGCAGACGACTGCGACGGGTGGTGGGGTGTTGTCGGCACCGATAGGTTGCGCTTGAATTTGGCTCTTCTGTTCTTAAACCAGAACTGAATGTTTTTCGGCTCAAGTTTTGGGAACTTTTGACGATAGGCTAAGTTATTCAGTTCGTCGGTATAGCGCACGATCTGACTGTGCGCCGGATGGGTGTTGATTGAGAACCAGTGCTCTAATCGCGGCACCTGTCCATACATTACATACATTTAGACAATTGTCACTCAAATCAATTCAATAGTTAATACCTCAGACATCGGATCAATGAATGTACGACTTCTTCGGATACGTCTGCCATCGGGTGATTCGGGAAGAGTTGAGTTGTTATTAGAATTGTTAATATGACTCAAGTTCTGGAATGTCGTCATATTATCGAAATATTCTTTCTCTTCGTCGCTGTCGTCGCCATCACTGCAATCACTGGACCCGTCGTTTCGATCCATTTGTTCCACTTTAAGATTCGGGATATTATTATCAGAGTTGGCATCGCTTTGGATGTCGTCTTCGTGTTTATGAGCCGTTATTATGTAATTACTGTCGGTATCGACCGGACTCTCAGAGCGAGCCTTCTTTGATGGCCTCATAGAGAGGTCGAGTGTTTGCGTTGCCTCATGTGATGAGTCCCCGTCTTCGTCCATACTATAGTAGTCATCGATTGCAGACCCATTCCTCTGGGAGTCGTCATTGCATTTGCCGCTCGTGTCCGACCCGGTCTTACCCGGACTGGTGTTACCATTGACTAAGTTGTCGACTCCAGAGTTGGAATCCCCGACAAACTTGAGTTCAGCCCTTTTGTGGGCAGCCCTCGCATTCTTGAACCAATAGACGACATTATTTATGTCCAAAGGTTTGCGTCCTTTGCGGGATTCGAGAGCATTAAGTTCGCGGACATACTCCTGAACCTGTGCTCTCGACGGGTGTCGGTTCTCTTGGAACCAACGGTGAAGTTTTGGTAATTCTAATTCGGGATCAAATGACGTACGAATCCGTGTCCGGACAGACGCCATGTGTTGGTGTTGCTGTTGATTATTAGAGGGCGAGGCCATTGTCATCAGCGCCGGGTGTTTGTCCGGCGAATGATTTGAACCATTATTAGCGATGTTTTGGTGCAAATGATCGCCATTTGATTGATTCAAATCAAGGAGAAGGGGGTGATTAGGGGTCGGACGACCACTGGACTGATGGGTTGGCTGTTGGGCTGCGATAGCTATTTGTCTGTAATGGTTGAAGACTTGTTGCAAATACCACTGATCGAAGCGACGTCTGGTATCGTCTGTTATCTCCTGTTCAGCCCTTCCTCGACATAAACCGCTGAGAATTTGCTGAACAGAATACAAAACAGTTTACAAAACAGATTCTGACGATAAGTCACGTGAATAATGACTCCTTTTATGGGATAATAAGATTTCATTTCAAATAATAATTAAATTAATTATTGAATGAATTCCTCAAAAACTTAGGGATTAATAGTTTTATAGTATTTATTCGTTAAAAGAGTCCAAATGAAACCAGATATGAGAGCACAGAATAGAAACTAGTATTTTGAAAACTTGGCAGAGGTTTGGGTAAATAGTATTGGAATCAAACATAAAAATTTTTAATCACAGAATTGCAGCACATTTTTGAAACTAAAGCTCATTACGGGAGGAATACATCAAACGGGCCGACATCGGGAGAGATAGAGAAGAGAACAGACAGAGTTTGGTTGAGTTTAAATAAAAAAAAGAGGGAATCTTTAATTCCTGGAAGACTTTAATCCTTCGGTAATGAAGATTAAGTTTTGTGTTTCTGTATATATGTTTGTGGGAATCAAATTAGGGTATCATCTCTTCCACTAAGCCCTCAGAAACAGCAAATGTAATGACATTAGAATAGAGTATTCATTGCAAAACACATGAATATATTTACATTTGGGAATCAAACGGCACAACTCTGGGCGATACGGCTATAGCCGTGTGTTCTATGAATTTCCAGTTATGGTTGAGTTATGCAAATGTATGGCAAAACAAATTCATATGAATGGCATTGCATTGCAATACATCATAAACACAACTAATCCACAGTTTTCTAACTTTAATTATCGCTAAACTTTTTGATAAAAACATTTTTTCTCATCTCTTGGAATCATATTAAACACTGGAAAAGACTAAACCAATTAGTGATGTGTTCTTTCATGCGGTTCCGTTTCAACACAAAACCCAATAATAATATTTTCAAGTATTCAATGAAAACAAATATTTTAATAACAAATTCCCAAAAATATAATGAATTAAAAACTGAATAAAGAACTGAGTCTATAGTTTTCAGCCCATTATTCAACAGCAACGGCACAGGTATCCAAAGCTGATACCAAGAAATTCAAATTCATATAAATCCTCCACTAATTGAATCCATTGTTATTTGCGAATACATTAGAATTAAAATATCTTTTTTCTCGTATAAAAGGATAGACCCTCTCATAGGCAGTGCCACCACTTCTTGCTCTGAAAGCATATAATTTAAGTCAAAGCCAGAGAAGAGATGAGCAAAAAAATTAATTCATTTTTATAGTTGAGTCCAATTTGTTTTCATTAAACACATGAAAGGAGTGAAAGGGCGCATAGAATGGGTGTCGAGAGTAATGAAAATTTCTTATTAATTGAAACAAAATCGTTATATATTGCCATCAATTAAACGATTATTGTCTTCAATTAACATCAAATGCATATAAATCTTCGCAAACAATAAACATTTGTGACATTAATCAACAAATGGATAGGAGTGTTAACACGAAAGGAAAGACACTTTTAAATCTATTAAAGGAAATGCTGACAAATGCAGTTTTGCTGACTGACCTGATCGATAGGACATCCGCTGTTGGCCAGTTGGCTGTAAGAGTGGGCCAATAATACTTGCAATAGCTTGTCCTTCAACTCATGAGCCGCGTTCATACGTGGCCTATGGAAGGGTACCGTATATTAAGTCTATACAAACACTTATTATATAATAATAATAATAATAATAATAACAACTATTTTGTTGAGAAATACATTTGAATTGAAATAAAAAATATTTACATAAATCTAATTAAACGTAATTTTAAACCATTATTTCAATTATCAAATAAAATGTTTTCTTAATAAAAACGATTTAAGTCATGAGTAAAACCTTTGCTCTCAATTAGGAGGGAATTAAATGAATGTTTGGATAAAAAGAGGTTTAATTAGATATAAAACAACATTTAAATAGTGTTTTAAATTATTGATGTGTTTATGTGTTATATGCCTTTTGCCACTTATTAAATGGTCTAATGGTCTGAATGAGTAAATTGTATATCAATGTTGTGTTTGCAATACCTGTAGAGCCGAATCCGAAGCGTAGCCACCGATGAGATATCACTCAAAATATCACCGACTGTTGCATCGGTGCTATCACTGATCTGATCAAAAGTTAATGGCTTCCAATTTCGCAGTTGAATAACACCTATTCGTATGATTAATAATGAAAAAACAAAAGCAAAAGATCGTTATCTATCTGTATATCAATGTGCTATGCATTTGAGTGAATCCAGAATTAATTTCAAACGTAAATCAATAATAAAAAAAAAACTGAAAATTTTTTTGAGTTTTAGTTATAGAGAGAAAACTGGAGTGAAATCAAATCAAATCATAAGAATGCAAATAAAGGTTTTAAATATAATAGAAAAGACTGAAAAGAAGAGTAGATTTTAATTTAAGAGATAAGAGAATTGAATACATAATAATATATATTCATAGGAAGAGTAGATCTAAAGTTTGTCTTACAGTTAAGTAAAAAGAAAGGATATAACGACTAAAACTAAAAAGAGTTCACAATAACAGTGAAACTCTACGCAAGAATCGATGCATTATTTCAAATGACTATAAAAATAAGTCTTAAGTTTTATATTAAGTCTCAGATACAGAAACAGAAGAGACAGAGAATTGGAAAGACATAGAGTCAGACCTCCTTTTTTCAAAGGGATAAAAAAGCATAAAAGATTGGAAACAGAGAGAATCACAACGAATAAGCTTTTTGTGTGCATTAAATTTGCCGGCTTTTAGACCTCTTTTGCATACGACTAATACAAAGTCATACAAACTTTTTTTTAAATAAAAACCAGAGAAAGTATTTACGTCTTGTGCATTGGCATTGCATTAGCAAAAAAGCCGCTTTACTACTCAGCTCTCACTCCTTCGTTCACAGATAAGCACATGCAGTCAGTCCTCTTCTGCCTGTGCTCTGCGCTTAAGACTTCCTTCTGATGGCTCATTACTTGAGGCGAATGCAAATTCTTTTCTCTACTATTTTTTTATTTAGAAAAATATAATTCTTTTTCATACATATTATTGAATGACTTTAGCAAAAGGGATACAGAATTAAAGGAAAGAATATTTTTATATAAAAGTATATAAAGATTTCAAATCCGAATATTTATAAAATAACTTCTCTTCAGATGAACTCCTTTTTTGTCAAACTTTTTATGACAAAAGACTTTAGAATAAAAACGACTCAATTCTCTGTTATATAGTTCTCAAGAAATGAAATGATTTTTTAAATAAGTTTAACGTTTTTAAGGCAACACTACTTATAATATACGGTAAAGTCATTTGAATTTATTCTGATTCCGAGAGCTTTACTTAAAAAGCAGATAAAAGTATTTCTTCTCTTTTTATTATTGACTAACTCTTTGAAGCACTAAAACAGTATTAAAACTGAAGGTAAGACTAACACTGACTCTAGACTTATGACATACGAATGCTTTTAAATAATAATAATTTTTAATAAACTTTTTTTATTCCAAAAGAGGAGAAAAGGATTAACTCCTGAGAACCACATTAACCAAAAAGGAAAGACCGCTAAAAGAAAATTAAGAAAAGAAAAACAGTCGAAAGAATTACTTATTGTTTGAAACAATCCTTTTTCCGACTAATGATTTCTAAAGAGTTGGAGACTTTAAAAACTAGAGTCACAACAGAGTGTATGCAAAACGACTTTAAATACTTTTCAAATACTATTAACAATAATAAAATGGAAAATCACTGAATAAAAAATGTATTTTTCTTTTATTAGAGGAAATATTTTTCACTCCATTCCTATTATGCAAAAGAAATGATTTACTGATAATTAGAATCAGAAAATAAAATCATAAGAAACTTAAAATCAGTTATAAGTCTCTTAAGTCTATAAAATGTATTTAATGGACTGAATAAAGAAATCTAAATTCATTTTTGAATAAAAACTTTTTATAAGATTTATTTTTGAAGAAAATGAGAAACAAAAATAATACCAAAAATTTTTTAAAAATCTATTTATCAAAAGAGAAATCATCGATAAGATAACGAAAACTTAAAGGAAACGATTGAATGGAATAATTTGCAACTAGTTAAAGTTACGATTCTATCAATTTTAATCACCAAACTCATCAAACAAACGACTAATTTGAATAATAACTGATAAAACACCAGATAACTGGTCTTGGGATCAATTGATAGCTCAGAAAAATACTAATTGTTTGATAAGTATTGCAAATATTCATTCTTGTAATCAAAGAAATTGACCCAAATTTTGTTCGCTTCAAAATCAATAATAAGACGTTGAGACCACTGTCCACACAAAACAAAATATGAGGAGTGGGTTAATCTGGAATTAATGGTTCACTCGGATTAAGACTAAGTCTCGAATCTATATTGACGTAAATCGAGTCGTGGGTATAGAAAAAGGTTATTAAAAATTGTTTTCATTATTTTCAAAACTCATCGAAATTAGTGTAAACATTAGAGTAGTTGAAAAAAATCATTTCAATAAATGCCTAAACAAGCAAAAAAAACCAAATCAATAGTTTAACCATGAACAAATAACAGACTTTTCTCCAAATCCTCTATGTGTGAGGTTATCGTCAATTTAAAGGATATTTACTTTGAGAACCCCTTCCATATCCATATTTAGATATAAATTATCAGCGATTTTAGAATTAAAGGGAAAATAATTTAAACGATTATTAAACTCAATATTGAATTTGAACTCTAATCAAACGAATTGATTAAGTTTAGGGTTTAGACTCGAAAATGATTTGTGAAAATACATATCAATTTCAGTCATAATATGAATAGTTTTGATATAAAACACTTACAAAGACTAATAGACTTACAAAAGCCTGAATAGACTCAACATTGGATTTATTTAAATTCATATTTCAATTGTACTTGTTCAAATATGGAATGTGTTGAGGGCCTGAACTTCGGCAGTTCAGAATTGTACATGATCATGATCCAGCATAAATTCACATCAATTCAAATAAATATTAGACATAAATAGCAAACAAATAAATAGTGGGAACCGACTAATAGACGAAATTAATGCAATGAAATACGTTCTCCTCGTTGTGAACGACTCCTCAGTTTAAATGAGTTTGTTCTCGGAGTCACTCGACTATCAACTCGACTCTTGGTCTTTGTGTGCGAATGGAATGTTCGCTGGAAAGGGATTATCCCAGTCTATAGCCGTAAGGCAATGATAAGTGACCATAAAAGTCATGCATTTTAATGTGCATTCCTTTCAGAGCAACTAAAAAACAACCTGGGTAATGTTTGGTCACTTTTATCAGAAGAGAACCACTGCCTCAATGCACAGACACTTAGTGCTGAGAGTCGAGAGCTCAGTCCCCTCTCAAAGATAGTGATAATTCTTTGAATAGTTTTGTCAAATTAGTGCCAAAATTAAACTAAACTTAATTTAATTTGAATTTAAACTCTAATCAAACGCTTTGATTAAATTGAGACCCAAAACAGATTTGCGAAAAACATATCAATTTCAGTCATAATGTGAATATTTTTGATATAAAACACTTAAAGTCCAGGATTTATGACATTATTTTAGTAATGAATGAGAAAAATATTATTTTGAAAAACGATATAATCGTTTGAATAACATAAATAGAGGACTGATTTGTGCGAACTCACGATAAGCCAAATCGAGTGATAATTATTAATTCAGGAAAAAATTCTGAGTCTAATCTTACAAACATTTGTTTTTCCCCTCGATTTCAATGGATTCGAGTGTTTTGTATGCAATCAGTGCCTAATCGTCATAAAAGCTATCGATTTTCAAACACACAAACCGGGTATAGACTGTTGTGAAATTATGTGCGACTTTTGTGTATATGTTGTGCTTGTCGTCGACTCTGAGCTGAAAAACACGATTCACTTATATTCACAAATCATTTTCGAGGCAGTGATTAAAACACCGGTTATTTACTAAAAAGGAGATTCAATAGACATATTGTCAAACAGATAGTGCAGTACTGGGGACAGTGCAGTAGTACAGTGTAGTGGTTATGTGGCGAACAAAAAAATATAGTCCTCTGAGGGAAAGACAACTCCAGAAATGGGAATCGATATAACAGTTATGAGGTATTATTATTGGGAATAAAATTGTGGAAACACTGTTCTAAAGCTAAATCCCTGTCATTATTATTGAGTACACAAAATAATAATAATATTAAATCCTCGCAAATACTAAGACGGAAATTGTAGAGCACTGTACTGTGCGATGCACTACACAAAAACCTATTGGAAAGTGGAGTACATGATATGGTTTGGGTCTTATCTGTCTCTGAACCGTATCTCTACTTCTGCTTAAACCTTGTGTTCAGAGTTCGGAATTTATTGGTAATCCGCGCTTTGGATGACTATCTGTCAAATGATGACGGGATTAACTGCTAGAGACTTGAGCTGCCGTTCATTCCAAGCACAGCATATAACCTAACATAGTATTGTTTGAGCGAAAAAAGGAGTTTTCAGTCGTTAATATAGTTTGTTCTCTCGTCTCAACTAAAAATTTCAGTCATTTCTGAGCACAGAATAAGGAGAGAGAGAAAAAAACTTTTATCGGAAGAGCGCTCACTCCTATTCTACCAATAATTAGATGGGAATTATCCAGAGCTCAACTTTTCATCGATTGCAACCAAAAATCCAAACTGAAAGCTAAAAATCGCTTTTGATATGGAATGGGCTCAAGTCATTCAGTACGCAAACATTTATCGGACAAAAAATCAGTACTTCCCTCAGAATTACGTGGGAGTGAATGAGCGGTGAGAGAGTATTATGATCTAGCATTATAAGCAAGTAATTCTCTTTGATCTAGCAAAAAAAACGCTTTATTGCACCGGATTTACGATAGCATTGCCGTACAATTCAACTACAATTATGGTCGGGACCGGCAATTGATCTGCCCTTAGCTCAGCTCATCCTACGTACTAAATGTATGGCCAATAGTGAACGCATGCATTGGCATCGAGTCTTATCGTTGAACTGGAGATTACAGCTCTAATCCCTCGTATGTATGCACACCAATGGCACCAATGGATGGCAACCTTTGGACAAATAGTGTTTTAAAGAATGAATTTATGCCAACACATGATTGACGAACACTGAGCCCAACTCTCAACCATCAAAAAAAGGGGACTCTATTTCGTGCTCTTCTCAGTTTTGAATAGATTAGGCTCAGGATTAACGATGTCTTTGGCCTCTATATTGCCAGTAATAATAATAGCAACTATTCCTCAGCACTACTCTATCACAAGAGTCACAGATTAGTAAAGCCCTCAAAAATTTTATTATCGGATAAATTCAGTTTCAGACGATAGCAGAAAGTGGTGCCCATATTAAGGCCGTCATACAGAATCATAGGACCGGCTATTTCTGGAGCCTCACTCTCGCCGCACCCGATATCATGGGATTAAGATATGCATTAAAGTCCCCAAACAGACAACTCTTGACATCAAACAAGAATATCGGTGTAACCGCACAGCACAGGGCCTTATCTGATCAATTTGGACTGTTTGGACTAGTACCATTTCCCTAAATCAATACTAAGTCAGGGTATGTTCAATAAATCCTTAAGATTGGAGCAGAAAATGGGCTCAGAATAGCAAATGAGACTATAAGCATGGTAAATGTGCTTGATCACCGCTTTGGCCATTAAATTTTTTTTTATAGTAAATCAAAACAAATATCAAACACTTGTTTTAATTGAGAAAACAAAGTGAGAGTTGAGTACATATTCTGAGCGAAAATTAATAAGTTTATGAATGAGGAGAGAAACCACCCATTCCTCAATTCGTGAGCAATAATTAGGAGATTATAACGCGTTTAATAAAAAATTGATATAAAACTTATCCGGTTTTTACCTCTGAATATCAATTTGGGATTCACTCAAAAATTCAATCAAAGGGAGAGATAAGTGACAAACCTTTGGCACCAATTATTTCGGGGGCGGAATATCCCAATTTGAGTAGTGCTGTCCTCACCAGATCCATAAACATCACACCCGAAGCTATGATGGCGTAAGTGTCCTGTTCTACGACAGCCGACTGACATAATGAAGAGGGGTTTGACTCCAGAGTTGCTGATGAGGTAGTGCCTAATGAAGAGGCTATTGTCGGCGTTACGGATGGCTGACCAGAGTCGCCATCACTGCTGGCGCCCGACCCAGAGTTCGGTGGATTGCTTCCCGGCGTTGATATACGTTCGACAACACAGTGTATGGGAATAGTGGAGCGACCTATCGATAGGAATATCAAAATAATGTAAACAAAATAATTAATATGAAGACAACAATCCCTACCCGTCACTGATATTCCGGCGGTTGTCTGCCCTCCGGAGGCCATCATCTGTTCGGCGGCTTCGGTGAGTGGCGTCTGGACATTGGCCGCAACCCACGCCTCGGCAAACGTTTCCATCATTGACTGGAAGTCCATTTTTACTCTTCAAATATCTTATAGTTTGGACACAAATCCATTCAATGATGACAAGACGTGAATCAATTGAATGAACAAAATTGAGGACAAATATATTCTTCTCAATAAAATCGAGTCTTGGAATCAAGTCTTTTGTTTCTCTGGTCTTCACTAACAAAATATTAGAGACATTAAGTCTTCACATAATAAATAACGTCTTCATTGAATACCGAGTAGTCTATACTCTGGGAGTCTCTATCAACCTATGAGTCTCTCTCTTCACCCAACAAACCAAGTATTGGAGTCTCTGATACACAACAGCACTAACAGCACAGACTCAGACACAGCACAAAGTAAAGTGAAGTGAAGTCCTAACAATATTTGTCTGTCACTTCACTGTCTGAGCACTACTGACGTCACATCTATGCAGTGCACACATTGAGAGAGTAAGTGGTGTGTGTGAGTGAGAGAGAGAGAGAGAGGAGAGAGAGAGAGAGAGAGAGAGAGACCCATCACCAATCCCTCCCTGTGCAATCTCCTCGGCTCTCTCTGCGAACCGGCTCTGAGTTACCTATTCCTGTGCCGATCCCTCTCCCCATATAAAAACTGTCAATTCATATGTGAGACAAAGAGTGAGATTTACCTCAAAGTAGTTTCTGATGAGTAGATCCTTCAACAGGGAGTCGACTCTTCCAACATAACCCTGAGTACAAAGTTATATAATCTTAAGTAATAAGCTATAAGCCATGCAATCCATTGAAATCAGATTTCTTTTTTGTCAAATCATTTTTCAGAGAAATTTTAAGCTCTTCTCTCAAAAACTTTTTTCTCAGCAAATATTTCCAAAAACTTTTTTTGTTGTTTATATTGAATGGAAATATAAATCATTTTTTGATAGTTTATTCACAATTATTCAGACAAAAAAGGTTTTCATTCATTCATTCAAAGAATTTCTTCAAATTATTCCCAAAAGTTATGACTTTTTGGTGAATATTTTTATCGATGTTTGAGAAAAGTTTAGCCAAAAGTTTCCATTCGTTTACTCTTCGGGTAATAATATTTTAGTATACGATATGATAATTAACTAAAGTATAAGTATATATAAAAATAGTTGAATTGTTTTTAACCCAATTCTATATCTAATATTAAATGATTTTATAGAAAAATATTTAAATCGTTTTTTATTCGCCGAAGAATGAGATTGTCTTCAGTTTATTGACGGCAATAATCTAATAATTTTAGTGACTCTTCCAATCAGTTCCAGCGATAAAACCATTGGAAGAATAGATGAAAAATAAGAATAAGAAGAATATAAGGGCTAATGATAACTATTATACTGAATATATTTGTTATAATAATCATAAGAATTATATTATTTTATGGAACCACTAAAATAAAGGATACGTTTTTCAATCTCAAGAAACAAATATATAGATAACTCTTAGGAAGAAATTTAAGTATTATCTCAAACTTTTTGAATTATCAGTGAAAAGAGTGACCAAACATTTCTTTTTATTGTATTATTTCTTAGCTCTTAAAAACAGTCACCGCTTTTGTGTGTTTCAGACTATTTTTTTATACGGATTTCGAGATAATAAACACAAGAATAATAAAAATAATTATGTTTTAAGGCATCGGTTTTGCGTTAGACTTGAAAGGGATGAGTCTCTCAAAAACAGATATAGAAATAGCGATAATAGGCTTTTTATGGGCTCGACTTCACTTCAAAAAACTTTGGTCTCTTTCGGTTGAAATTCTTGGTTTGTTTTTCATGTCTTGTGTTTGTAATACTTTTTTACAGCGAATTCAGATTAAAGTTTAATATTTGATTCGCACTTTTCTTATGATTTTTTTTATTTGAGTCTTATCTCAAACTAAAGTTGTTTAATAATAATGAATAAAAAAATTTGTTCTGATCTACAAATTATAAAAAGAGGTATAAAATAATTGAAAAAAAGGTTTTGAGTTCAATCAGTATAAGTTAAACTGAATAATAGGTCTTTAAGAAAGAGAAAAAAACTAAACCTTTTCTCGAAGTGCACAGGTATTCGACATTCAGTGCCTTCTCTTTTATTGATAAGAAATTTGGTTTTCTTTGATATTTAGCTAAAAGTCATTTCAAAAGGCATTCCTATTGTAGTGTCACTCAGTTTAGGCGAAAAGACATAAAGACTAAAACCATTGATTGAATATTAAGATTATATTTTTGAAAGAAAATTCAGTTTTAAGATAATATTATGTTATGATTGCGACAGAATTATCTATGAATTTGTTGGTAATTAACATCAATTGCATAATAACTTGTTTTTTTGTAATAACAGATTTTTGTTAGTTTTCTCTATTTCTCAACAAAATTATGCGAAAAGTCTGCGAAAAGTATATCAAAATTCATAACTTATTTTATTTTTTGAGTTTCAATAAAAAAAAAGGTTTTCATTAATTATCTTTAATCGAAATATTTTAGACATTAATTGATTTATAAATATTTGACTGAAAAGAAAGAGATCCCAAAAATATGTCTAAACTTATAAATAATTAGACTTTAAATTCATTGAACGGATCGCTAACACAGCGAACGAATAATTTTCAGCAAATTATTTATGAATTTATTCTTTTCGGTGACTTTTGTCTGATAAGTATTAGATAAAGATTTCTCTAAAAAAATTTCGTTTCTCACAGTTTCACAATTCATATACTATTTTCAAAGTCTATATTTTAATTACGATTTACACTCAAATTAACGCTAAACCGGGCGATGAATCCGACTGTGACTGACATGTAGTGAAAACCACGCAAAATAGTATCACAATAGTATCGAGGAATTAATACATTTCAACTATAATAGGTATTTATTGCCCGAACGTTGTATTGAATATTTATCGGTTTGGAAAAAATCACTAATAATTAAATCCAAGAGTGATATAAATCTGACGAAAAACTAAACGATATTTTAATTTAAATTTTAAAATAAAGTCTAAACCAAATGCTATATGAGTTCAAAGTCCCGAACGAAGAATCGCTGCCTTTATTCACAGCAATAGTCTGTTCTCTTCTCTAAACACTATTTTAATGATTAATGAAATTTTATTTTAATTTTTTTTAACTTAATTTTTATATTTGTTTTTAAAACTCTTTTTTCTTACTTTTTTCTCAATTGCCAAAAGAGTTTAGCGAAAGAGTTGTGTCCTTTAATAGTCTGTTGGCTATCATTACACTATGCGATGCCAGTCCTTGGTTTCAGAGACTTCTTTGATGATGAAGAAGAGGTGGTGGTTATGTGTCTTCACATCAAAAGAGATTTGATTAAAAGTTAACTAAAAATTATTGAAAAATTCATCGATAATCAGATTCTATTAGAAGAATAAGAAATAATAAAAATTGTTTTTTGCGGAGAAATAAAAATTGTTTGGCAATAGTCTGGAAAGCCTTCAAATTCAATATAAATCTTATTTAAAAGTATTCATCAATAAATTGATTTAATTCTGAGCAAAGAAGACTCAGTTGAAAAATTGTTGTTGTTTTCCAATTAACCATAAATTGTATCCAATTTATTAACTGTTTGGACACATTTATTAAGTGAATACTTCATTAATATCAAAGCATATTATAATTAATTCATTAAAAATAAAGTTTTTGTTGGATTTAATTTGAAAATAAGACGAATAACTCTCAATATATTTAATTAATGTCTGGCGTAAAGATGTGTCTGAATTTAAAGATAAACAAAATACATATAACAGATATAGAGATTGAAAACTTAAAGGGGCAATGTGAGCAAGAACAAAAATTGTTTAACAACTTATAAGCGTAAAACTAGTTATTAATGAAAGCTTAATGATAGTCATCATTCAATTTAATATTGTTAAATAATTTAATTGAACCAGCTAACTTATTCTATCATTATTAAGATAAATTTAGCTCATCTAGTTCAGTTCTTCTATATTTCAGCAAATCATTCAAAAATTCATATATTTTATTATTGAAGTAATTAAAACATTTGTTGTGTTTTTCTTTTGAGTGACGAGTCTATGAAAACCTAATTTCGCGATCCATTCAATTGGGTTTCAATTGACTTTTCAATAGAGTTCTTCCGCCAATAAATCCTATCTATCGATAGATTTGAGAAAAGTTTTTTGACTTCATTCAGAAACTATTGTTTTTTTTATTCTTCTCTCTCTTTGTGTTAATAAGTTTTCTTAAGAATATTTTGAGAACAGATCGAAAGGGAAAACCAGATTTATTAAGGACTGAGAAGTCATTTATTGTTTGCTAAGATCTAAATCCTATTCTTTCATTTCATTTCATTTTATTTTATTTTATATTATTTTTGATTAAAATAAATTAAATTTGATTTTTTCAGAATTAATTTATTCCGTCTCTCGTTTAATCAACTTTAAGATCACTTCAATCCGCAATGGATTTAATTGTTGAAAATAAGCAAGGACAAATTTATATGTTTTAAGAGATAAGAAACGTCTTCAGATCATTAGTTTGGAATCAATTAATTCAGAAAAATCTATAACTTTTTTTTTATTTGACTTATTGAAGAGATTTGCGAAACACATAAAAGATATGATGTGTTGATAAACAACTCTTTTCACTGAGTCTGGAGTTAAGTGAAAAAATATTGTGTGAAATGAAAGGAAGGCATAGATTTGAATCGGAATCTATTTATTTTTGTTGAAACCCTCCAAAGAATGTTGAATTGGGTACCAAAAAGAGGCGAAACTCGACTAACAATTAATGTTTTTTATTGGGAAAAGGATTCCCACAGATTAGAGACTCGTTCAGTGAATAAGAGGGTTAGAGATCTAAAAGAAAGTAAAGACTGGTTTATCTTAAGGCAAAAAATATTTCTCTTAAGGAGAGAGAGAGAGAGAGAGAGAGAGAGAGAGAGAGAGAGAGAGAGAGAGAGAGAGAGAGAGAAGAGCCTAATGCCAGTCCTCTCTGTTAACTAAATACTGGTGTCGTAATCATTGAAATGATTATTGCATTCCTATCAGACAATTGACTCTTAAAGTGTACGCAAAACCCGATACTCTATTCAATGGATTTTTATTTTAACCAATTATTCAATAGAAATATTCTCAGAATAGACATCAATTCAATTGCAAAAACTTATTCTTCGCTTATGTTTTATATGAGTAGAAAAGTATTACATAAAAATGAATTTGGCTTTTATTTGATTATGATTTAGCGTTTAAAAAAGAAAGCTCTTAAGAAGGGATGTGCTGGTGGTTCACTACCTCTCAATCATTTGAGGATAGGATACATACACTTAAAGCTCGAACTAATTCTTCAGTTCTCAAGATTTATGAGCAAAACATGAGTTATACTCAAAATATGTTATTAAATAAGTTCTTATACAAAGTTCTTGGAAATAATACCTCGGTTTTCTGCGAAGATCTTGCACACCACATAATCAATGGCTCGAATTAGTAGAGCAGCAAAACACAGGCCATTGTATGCAAAGACATTCTTCGATTACATCCAATAATAAGAACAGCAATTCTTGGATAATAAGTCTTCGACTGATAAATATCTTTATTACACTTTTCTATTGTTTTTTGTAATAGACTTTGGAATTCATTTGAGATTTATTGCAGATTTGAAGCAAATTTCAAAAGTTTAAAACTATTGTCAAATGAAAATTAGTTTCAAATATACAATAATCTAATCTTTTGACAAATGGTAATGAATAACAATCGAAGTGTATATATTGGACTCAAATAAGATTTATGTGAACTTTTGATTTGTTTTTTATTTTTATTCAGTCAATGAATTTAAGACATCAATACCTCATTTTGTAAACCTCTTCTGTCGAGACAAAGACTAAGAAAAAGATCAAAACTGTCTATTCATTGATAGTCAACAGGGATATTGAGTTCCTTAGAGTTGAACTAAAAAATAAAAATTTCAACGAAATTAACAAATTTAATGAAAACATAATTCAATCCCATCATATCTGATAACAAATACAAATATACCAATAATTATATCTTATATTAAATTTGATAATAAAATAGAATATAATTTTGATTGACTTATAAAAGCAGTTCATTAATATCTATTTGAAGTGAAGGTAAATACAGTTTTTCAGTTATAGTTAAGTCAATTAGAGACTAATAGACAAGTGATTCAGACGTTCACAATAAATATGATATCAAACATTTTTTTTATTTGAATGTTGAAAACGATTCCTTCGTAAATACATTTTCTATCAGTCGATTTGCCGACTGATTAAAAGAAGAATCTATAACAAGGAAAAGCGATATTTCAATAGATATTCAATACTTATGTTACGTTTAGCGCGGGATCAGCAGAAGGTTTGTTAATATTAGACATCGTATGGGTTTTAGACATCAGATATATACATACATTTACCAAAATAACTTGGTTCCGTTCATTAAACTTGAATAACTTTTGAATAAGTAATTCAATCTTTGATTGGATTTAAGGTAATTAATCTGGAATAATTTCCGTTTCTATCAATTATAAACAATATCAATCTTTGATAACTATTATTAATCTAGAACATTTTTAAAAATAGCTATTTCTCATAGAAAAGCATTATAAAAACAGTAGTCTAAATACAAATTGAATTATCCTGGTGAAGACGTCATCTTGTAACAAAAGTGTCGATTCAAAAATTGTTTGTTTTCGGAACATAATCTCTCATCTATTCATCTGTTTATTAAATATTAGTTTTTACGTAAATTAGTGTTAATTACTTTAGAAAATAAAACGCAAATATGTTTGATTAGTTTGAACTTTCATATAGATTCCGGGCATTTTTCAAACAAGTGTTTTTCTCATTTTAGTTTTTCTCATTATTCTCATTAAGTATTTATAAAACTTAAAAACAATTAGTTTTGAAGTAAAGAAAAATTTCCAAATTATTCAATAAAAAGACGAAATCGATTATTACGTAATAATATATTTAAATTTTTTGTTTTATTGTTTGTTTATGAATAATAACTTTATTATTAGTGCGAATCCCTGCGCACAGCATATAATCAGATCATAGCTGACTCAAAGACTTAAACACTAATTCAGATTCAAAACTATCGTATAATTAACTGATTTTTATTTTTTCTTTCCCTTCATTTGAGAGAAAAATTATAAAAATAACAAAACAAGTGAACAGAGAATAACAGATATGTATTAATAACTATAGTATTGAAACAAAAAACATTGTCTCTAAAGTCTGATTATGTCTGCAAATGAATTCATGTAGAAAACAATTCTTAAGGATTATAAGACTGACAGCAAAAGAAGTTTTTGACATTTTTCTGCTTCTTTTCCTATTCTTCTAAGGCTTGAAATTATTGCGAAAACCAAAGACAGAAAAATAGAGATAACATAACATATTTGTAATGATATACTAATAATAATTGTCTTTGAAAAACGATAATAAAGTTTTATTCGTTAGGAATAATCTGAAGAATAAGTTATTCTGAGTTCAATATCGAGAGACTAACTCAAAGTGAAGCCTATTTTTTCTGGTAATACATGAATGGCTACAAACGTATGATTGCTTTGGAATCGTTCAAAAAGTTTTTATATGTATTTTTCAAACAACTATTTAACGATAGTATGAGAGAATCAAATATAAAAAATATATATAAAAAATATATATAAATACAGAGAAAAGTGATTCTCAACTTCCTATTGAGTGGAGAGAAATATATATATATTTTTGATGCCATATATAATAAAAAGTAAAGTTTAATATGTGTTTGTGATAAGCCGTGAATTCATGCGCACCGAATGCGAGGAATCGCTTTTTTGTGAGGCATTAAAATTCAAATCTTTTTCTTATCCGACTCTACAATAGTCAGTAATGAGCCGACAAACTAGTGATAAGCCTCTCCTCTAAAAAATTGATGACTTATGGATATTAGGACCAGAGAGTGACATAACATACAGTGCGACGACATGAACAGTCGCCCCCACTAGTCCTCCCCTTATATCTACCTATCAATTGTGGTACCGACTAGTCGTTCACCAGTTTATCCAACTGTAAAGTGTGTGCTCTGAAGGAAAGGAGAAGATATAACACAACAAATATATATATTTTTATATTCGGTTGCCTAACACTGTATTATACGCTTTTTTCATATATTATATATAATACATATAAAGATAGATATATAAAAACTTAAGTTAAAAAATGGCATTTGATTGCAATGCGTTTCCTTTATGTAGAGCTTTATCTCTGAGTTACAAAATTTTAGTCAATTTGTTGTCAATGATGATGATGATGACGACCCATTCCTATTGCCAATACCCTGTGCTCTACTACTGCTCACCCATTATTCAATAGAGTCAACAACAAAAAAAAGTTCTAAAATATTCAGTTTATGTAATCGAGTAATAATTTGTTTCAATGGATATAAGTTTAGTGCAATAAAATATAAGCCCAAAGCGAAGCCCATGACATGGAGTGAGCGCTAAGGCAGTGGAAAGGAGAAGACAAACACATGAAAAGCTATGAAAATATTATAGCGAATAAAAAAACATTATCTCATAGACTAAGAGCTAAAGAAAAAGTTTGTCTTCGCCTTAAATCTTATCTATTCGGGTAAAGTTGATGGCCGTATGTGCCGTTTGCACCGTAAATGTGTTATTACCTGAAATTTCATTTTACGAAAAGCAAAAAAATCTAAGAAATATTATTTGATGTGTTGTTGGAGTCGGTATCCATTTCTATAAATACATGTTTCAAATGTTATGTTTGATTGCGTTTCACAAAGAGATGGGACTCATAATCAACAGTATTATAGTTAAACCGAAAAGACTTTCAGCCAAACGAAGAGATAATTTGCCATTACTTTAACGGTTAGGAAAAGTATACAAAAGTAAACATCAATTTTTTATTCTGTTTTTAGTGATAATCCACGAAAAAAGTTATTAAGATTAGAGTCAACTCAAAAATCTATTGACAAATATATCATATTTTTGATCGTTTAGAATAAGTGCCGGATTTTTCACCACAATATGTCTGTGCATTGAAATTGAGTGAAGAGGCATAAAACGGTTTCACTGAAGTGCCGACAAATGACTAAAATTTCCTTAAAATGTACAAAACTTAAAGGTTTGCCTCATTCCGAGTGTTGAAAAGACATAAAAAAGATTTTCAGTTAATATAACTTTATTTCCATTACTTTTGTTTAGAAACAACTGAAAGAGTTTTTCTATTATCTGACGAAAAATCAAGTGAAACACTCTTTAGTTTAAAGCCATTCAAACATTTGATAGCATTTAATATGATATCAGATATTAAATAATGATTTCTCTGTTGAATCGAAGGCTAAATCTAAAAGACATAGTTCACAGTTAATCCTTAAATTGCTTGAAAAAAAAACTGTGCTATCAAGTGATCGATCAAATTATTAAACTTAATTACAATCTGACAAATTGAGATAGCTCAAAATTATTAAAAATCAACTATTTAAATTAATTTCAATGATTTGACAAAACAGTTCTTAATTAATAAAATGAAAATAAATTGAAGATCCTCGTTCATTTTAATGAAGATCTAGATGATTCGCTGAGTTTTTTGACAAGATGTTGAAGATACAAATAATCAATTATTTCCACTCAAATGGACAGCTATACCGTCTGGTGAGTCAATTGAAAGGAGAGAGAGTCGGTCCCTATACTATAGTTATGTAATAAAGTTATGTAAAGTTATTAGAGTTGAGAACAGTTTGATTAATAAATACAATTTGAGTTCAACCGAGACTTTCATATAATTATTATTTTATCTAAAGAAATGTTTTAACAAATAGTTGTTATATTTGGTTAGAATTACACAAAATAAAGGGTCAAAAGAATGGGAAGAAGGGGTCAGAAGTTTTCTTTTCATAAAAGGCAAATGCCTTTCAATCCGAAGGATATTTCAATCGTTAAAAACTATTTTTAAGATAAGATAATAAAAGTTTAATATCGAAAACAGATTTCTCTCTATTGTCAGTCCCTTTTAGGGGGGAAAGACATATTGGATACCAGTTTTCGCACATTTCCAACAATTATCAGAGGATTTGATCTCTTCTGCCATAAAGTTGAAGGAATTTTGTCTCAAAAGGAGAAGAAAAATATTAACAAATTATCGGTTCTCTAAAACAGCAAAACAAAAAAATAACAAAAAAATTATAAAATAGTGTTTTGACGAACATCTTTGAGCTTCAAATAATTTATCACAACTTCTTCTCCGTCTCACAAATCATTCTTCTTTGGGGAAAAATATTCTTCCGGATTAAGTGCTAAGAGTTTCTTCTTTTTGTTTGAAATTTTAATCTAAGATCCGGACAGCTATCAAATGAGACAATCAATTATTTAAGTCTAGAGTTATGAACAATTTTAATACATTTCTGATGTCAACAACATTTTTAGTGCAATTATTAGATTTTATGGGAAAACCATTTATTTTGTGCAAAAATTTCTTTAAAAAAAACTGATTTCTAAAGAATTAACTGAAAAATTTTCGGTCAGACAAAAAAGGGTTGACATCCCTATTGTTTGTCAAAATGAATTGGTTTTGAATAGTTTGACAATAGCTCTGCCGTCAGATTTGTCTTCCAATGTAATCAATTGATTAATTTTAGCGATAATTCAGTTCATTGTTATATTAGAATAAAAAACATTTGAATTGAAATTAAAGTATTTTGTATACAATCGCAAGAAATACACTAATAATGACTCGAAGGCTAGCATTTTATTGTCAACACATATAAGACTCAGATCTTATTATTTCGTTAAACTTATGAATAATAAGATCCGATAATTCATTATTCGTATTAATGACCTCAAAGACAATGGCAATCACTAATAACTGGACTGACCGGTGAGTCTCGCAAACAATTTCGACACTCAATTAATTATTTCAATTGAAATGTTTATTCGTAACTAAACTAAAGACAATTGTTTTTCCACAAGAATTGAAGTAATTGTTAAACAGATTTATCTAAATTTTGAATGTTGTTGGCTCTCAAGGCCCTTACGACCAGCGATTCCTCAATTTTTTTTTAAGAGTTTCTATTTTGGATCAGAAGATGAAGAAAAATAAGTCTCTCTTTTAACTTCAATTCAGAGATTAAGTTATTTTTTGAATAAAATTATATTCATTCAAATGATTGAATCGCGAGTCAGTTCCGCATTACTTGTCATTTGATCCGTTCTTAACCATTAGATAACGAATTATATTTGATTTCATTTAGTTTTATTGAACGTCTCTTTTGATAACTTTAGTTATAACTCAAATAAGAATTTATTCCAATCCGTGACTCAAGTAATTCAATAAAATATTTTTATTCAAAATATTCGTTATATGAATGTCTTTAAGACTATTATTCAATCATTTTTCGTAAATTATTTCGATATTCTGTTCGCAATATTTTAATCGCGATATCCTTTTAATAATAAAATCAATCGATTAATATTCAAATTATTTCAGTTCAATGCCTCGGTTATACATTTTTTTTTTTGAAAAAGATAAAAAAAATCAACAAATAAAACAAGCTTGGTTCCTTTTTTTAAAACATCAATTTTCAAATGCATTAATAAAACCTTAAATTAAACAAAAACTCAAATTCAAAGATTATTTTAAAAATATTTTTGATTCAAATGACAGCAATTGCGAGACAAAAGCTGTCAACCAAATTGACAAGATCCAATCATTTCTGTAATTGTAGCTTAAGTTAACGTGATCAATCTATTGAAAGTCAGTTCACTCAACCGATAAATTAAAGTCATCTCATATTCTTGTTTAGAGTTTCCATTGATATTATGCGCCAATTGATAATCTTAAACCAAGCATGCTTATATCTCTATTCATTTTAACCTTTTTAAGGTCCAATTAATTACCATGATTCTATGCATGACTGAGTTTAAACTCTACAGTATTTAGCAAGATTAGTCTAAATCAAGCACCAATTGTGGCACTAATTATTTCCAAACAATAATTTTCATCGAAAAAAGTCTTTTATTTAATTAATCCCAAAATTATTCGAAATAAGAGTTAAATAAAAAGTTATTCAAAAAGTTTTTAAAACATATAAACAAATGAATGAAAGAGTAATTAAATTAAAGACAAATAAATGGATACCAAATAGTTATCAAAAAGTAAAACAAATAGAAATAAATGATTGAAAAAGTGTTGAACCAAACGATTAATTGATTTGAAGGCAAAGTGAGCTCACATTTAAAGAGCAAAATTGAGCTTTAATGAGCACCACATCTCTCAAACCAAACTCTTCAGCCTTTTTCATCAATTGGTAGAGAGTTCGCGAGGAGACAGTCATAAGTCCCGGATCTGATGAGCCTAAGAATGGCACCAATGCCTCCAATAACTCAATTTGAAGCAAATGTGTCATCGCTTCGAGTGATTCGATTCGATTTACGATTATATTGATTGTCGTTAAGATTTGTCTTTGAGTTAATGGACCGCAACCGGAGAGCGCTGTTATCAGGGAATGGTATATATCGAAGGGTACCAATAGTTCGAACGAATTATCGAATCTGTCCACAAATTCAGACAAAAGGTCCGCCACTTCTGAAATCAATGCTTTGTTTTCGACTTTCGATAGTATTTCGCATAACTTCGATATCAAATTCGATTCAATCAGAAGACTCTTAAAAGAGTCAAAGACTGAGTAATCAATTGCTTCGTAAAATAGTTTCCATAACTGGACGACAATCGATGAAATGGTTTCGTTATTTTTCGACATCAGAACAGTCGTCGAAAGCATAAGATTTCGATTTAAAAGAGCAATAGTTTCGGGATTTCTACCGATTATTATCTTCAGAGAAGACAAGGCGTTGATAATGATATTGTTGTCTTTGAAGTGAAGAAGTTTCCCGAAAATTGAATACAAATCTTTGATTATATGGGTTGTCGTCAATTCGTTTGCAATGAGACGAAGAGATTCGGAGACGTCTCGAATCAATTGCATCTTTTTATCGGATAAACGCTTCGATCGTATCGTTTCCGTTGACTTTCTTTGAGTGAAGACTTGCGTCGATTCAATGATTTTCATCAAAAATAGAAGATATCCCTCATCTAAGGCTATGACCAGAAGGCGCGAAGAATATCGGGTCAACTCTTGCATTAAGACCACTGTTTTGGTCACAACTTCGATGTCGGAAGCGTTGAAATTAACTAAAATGTGAAGAATTATTTTATTTTTGACCATTAGTTCGTCGTTTTGTTCGTATTTAACGATGTCTTGGATCAGATCCAAAGCCGCGAAACGGATTTGACTCGAAATCATTGGTTTGGACACAAATATTAACAAACTTAAGAAGAATTGATGACTCATAAGATCTTTACTGAGATCTGTGTTATCCTTAAGATATGATTTGACGGAAACGAAGACCTTTTTGGCCATAAAATCGTTGATCAGTGTCTGTCCGGAGAGATAACCAAACAAAACGTCAAAACATTTGATGTCATCGCATGAATTGATCCCCAAATCATTGTCGTCTTCGGTCTCCAGACTATACCATTCGGAATCAATTTTGCGGTACTTTTCAGTAACAAACTGTTGTCTCTTCTCTCGGCGCCAATTATTAAGACTTAGTCTTCTGGAGGTATTGTCTTTCGATCGGATTAGTCTTCGCATGTTTTTCAGTCGATTTTCAATCATTAGATCCATTATAGACTGGAATGGCATCGGAAGAGACCAACGGATTGATAGGATTAGTAAAACAGGTGTTTATCTAAATTTAAGCTAATCCTCACTCTTTTGGCACAAGAATCAGACCACAGATTATTAAAGACAATAAATTGACAAAAAAATGATAATTAAATTCAATTAAATAATTGAATCAAATAAATGACAAAATTAAATGAATTGCAAAAAAAGCCAAAAATAAAGTCACGTTTTGAGTGAAACCAATCAATGAATAAATGTTTACAAAAAACGATTTGATATTTGAGTCAATATTTTGACTAAAAAACTGAATGAAAGCAAACCCTTTATAACAGTTTTTGCCGCAAAACCTTTGACTCAATGCTCCCGTTGTTTGAGAAAAGCTATGCATTCAATGCAACCGGAAATTAAAGTATCTATACTTTTGTCTTAAGTTTTGTTCAAATTTGAACAAAGATTTGGCTTAAATTGTATCAAATTTGTCGCAAAATCTTGGATTGTCTTTAGATAATGAATAGATCGGAAAGTCTTTCGCGTTATTATAGAAACGATAGCGACAATAGAGAGCCGACAGTTGAAGAATTGGCGGCAATGCTCTCATCTCAACAGCTGTCGCCTCAGAGGCAAAGATATTCAATCACTGAATGGGTTGCCGTTCCTACCAATGAAATAGTGGCTCAAATTGTTGGTAGGAATGGCATTAAGATAAAGCCTTTGAGGGACGCCACCCGTACTCTCATTAAAACTCCGATGGAAAACGAGGATCCGGTCTTCAAAGTGACCGGTGCTCCCGAAGACGTCCAGAAAGCTGCGCGGGCTATAAGAAGCGCCGCCTATTACTTCCAACAGCACAAAGAGAGCCAATCAAAGAGCTGTGCCATCGGGGAAGTGGCGCTCTCGGTTCGGGTGCCTCAGGAGTACATTGGAATAGTGGTCGGCCGTCACGGGTCCACCATTAAACGGATCAAAGAGATGACCCGAACCCGAATTAATACACCGAAAGCCAATGTTATTGATCCGGCGTTTGAGGTAATCGGCTCTAAATCTAATGTATTGTCCGCTCAAAAGGCTATACTCGAAGTGATTAATGGAAAGTTGTCGCCAATCAATACACCGCCAAACCTACGAATCCCTCGTTTTAGGGCAACTATTGGACAATTGGCCGATAATTTCGGGGTTTTCCTCAGATTTGGAGAAAATCACTAAAACTATTGAAAACTTTTATTTATTTTTATGACAAAAAACATAATAATTTGCGAAACATTTTATTATAACTTTATATAAGATTTGAATCAATTTTTTGAAAACCTTTTATTATTTATTATATAAAATGAATTAACTTTTTATAGTCTTAATCATGGCTTCAGTTTAGATGATATTTAAGACTATTTTTGAATTTGTCTCAAATAATACCTCATTTTGTAACCGATTTTATCAAACATTAATTTTTTGTGAACCCTTGGCTATCCCTCTGAGCAAAAGCCCAGTGAGAGCTGTAATTCCCATTTGAGTCAATTATTTCATTGTTTTAAAACCTTTTCTTTATTCAAGAGTTGAATCACTTTTGAGTCCGTTTTTAGATTTAATTATCAGAATATTTGTCGAAATTATTAATTGATTTTCATTTAAAATAAATATTTAACAAAATATTTATAAAATGATTTCAAACAATAAGTTATTTAAGATTTATTTGAGCCGACAGTCGATGTTAGAGAGGACTAGTCTTAAGGACATGGACTTCATCACCAAATGTCGCAACGAATGGAAGGTTTCAGTCATTTATCAATTGTTTTCACAAAAATTTATTAAATATTTTGTCTTTTAGTCGATGACAGACATCGAAAGATTGAGTTTTGCCGATATGTCTGTTCCTAAGGACGCAAAGATCGGTTCCACTGAAGAGCCGATTCAGAAGTCCTCCGAATCAGAAGCCATTGATTTGGACGAAAACATTGAAAATAAAATAATTAATTCTTTGATTTATTATAAGACAAAAGAAGATCAAAAAGACATTAAGTTTTTCTTCATTTCGTCTAACATTCAGTTAAAGACGATTAAAGACGAGTACAGACCTCTCGAAATCGGTTTAGTTGAGTACACCATAAGGAACGGCATTAACGCCACTTATCACCAATTCATTGATTGCGGAGACATTCCCAGCGGTTATGCCTTCACAGCAATAGATCACATGCAGAGGACTCATAAGATTCCGCTTAAGAACTTTGTTTTGGCCTCAAATGACTACCAAAAGATCTGGACTCAGATTCTGGAGTTCCTGTCCGACAGTTATATCGACGAAATGGGAAGTGAAATGTCCGGTCGATCGATGATTGTCTTCTCACAATCGGATCAAATGCCACAAAACTATGGCGTTCTTAAATGGATGGAAAAGAACTACAAAAGAGAAGTCAAAGACTTGGAAGCGAGTGATCCGTCCTTTAAGACCGAATTAAATATAAAAGTATTGAATGTTTCGAAGTTATTGTCAGTCCTTTTCAGTACTTCAGACATTAAGAAGACCGACGAGTGGTGCGAAAAGGCCATCACTTCTCCCGCCTTTGAGTGGACTCCTGGCACTGACTGTCCATTTCATGAAGACCTGGAATGTATTGACTGCGCCTTAGGAGTCGCCAAACGAATGACTTATCTTTTGTCTCACTTTCTGAGGCAATCCTATGACATAAGACTCACTTCCAATCATTTGCCGAATCTGAAGGACAACTCGACTCTCGATAAAGCGATCGAAAAGTTTGAAAATATGCGAATCAGAGAAGAAGACGACAACGAATACAAACCTAACGAACAGTTTGTTTTGGATGACAATCAACTCTCTCAAGAAGCCAACGATTGGGGATCTGATCAGAAACAGGAGTCAGACGATGACACCCAACAAGTAAAAGTGATTCCATCGAACCGATTGTCCAATTATTGTCTGAAGCCAAGTGTCGGTCGATCCAAACATTCAGATAAATAACTCTTTCAATCATTTCTTTACTTTTGGTTTTTGTTTTGATAATAATTTCAATACTTTTCTCAATAATTATAACATTTGTATCTGTTTTTTGAATTATGTCTTTGAATGCAATTATGTTTAACCGATTCCTTCCTTAAGATAGTAATCTATAGTCGTTTTGAAGACTCTTTTGATTTTTCTGTACTTATTATGCGATTAAGTTTTGCCTTAATTTTCTGTTTTTTGTATTCATTTAAAATTCAATAAATTCAAGAGATTTGTAAGTCTTTTATGATTTTATTTGGCATTAATCCTCTCGAAGGCAGCCATAGATTGAACGATAAGTTTCTGTTGTTTTATATTTAAGGAAAAATTTAAAGATTTGTCGATAAATGAGTCGTTTTCAGTCATTTTTATGTGTTTTTGATTAATAGAGTTGAAAAAGTTTTTCAGTTTATTTCTTCTGAAATATATTGAAAAACTACTGGTCTATTGGCATACCTTGCTCATAATTGATGACAATGATTTTGTCTCAAGTTTTGAGTATATCTGTAGTACTGAAAACTTGTTTCTAGAGGTAGTGTTTGACGAATAATAAACTTCAAGTTTGAAACCAAGAATAACTATTTGAGGAATTGAAGTAAAGTTTTGGAAATTTACTAATAACTCAGTCATAAGCGACAGATGTCTGAACCTTTATAGCAGTCTTTTGCAGACATTTACGCGAATCACACATTTATTTGCCATAAATAGTCATTAGATCTGAAGCTATGCCTCTATTGTCTGAATTGCTTAATGGAATCAATTGTTTGGACACAAATACCATCAGAACTAACGTCAGATACTGTGATACTGAAGAGACTCGCCATAAGAGTTCATCTAATGTAACTTGCTCATTTGCTTCACCACTCATTACAGCATTAGTTCCCGAAGAGAACAGACACCACCGAATGAGAGCCGGAACCCAATCAACACATTATTCATTCAGTGCTCTACAAAAGGCATGTCTTATGTTAAGACTAAATAAGAGGTTCGAATCGATAGAAAACGATAGATTGGAAACTATTGTCGACATTACCAGAGATATCGACAACAGATCCAAAGAATCCAATAATCTCTTGCAAAGAGTTGTCCAACAAATCGATTCCGAGGGAACCGTTTCTACTCTTCTCAAACAAATATGCGATACATTGAAGGCCTCTCTCATCTCAGAGTCACCACAAATGGAATCTTTGGCTATAAATATGGGAATAGTTGTCGACAACACATCCAATGCTGTCTTAGAGATGAAATCGTTGAACAAAGAATTGGATGGAATGAGAGATGTGGTCACTTTAGCCTCAAACAAGACAAACGGCAATCTCTTTGAAATCAATGATAAATTGGATCAGATTTTGAATGAAATATCTTCAGTCAAGAGTGAAATCCAATCGGCAAATGGTTTTATCGAACGATTGGAAGTGACTTCTCTTCAAATCAAAGGCGAAATGTCACTCATGAGGATACAAATGTCCGAAGAAATGGGTTTATTAAGAGAGGCTATCACTGAAGTATTGCCCGAAAGGATGTATCAAATGTTTAACACAACCACAATAGAGGACACAATAGAGGACACAGAATCTCAATTAGATGACATTGAAAGTGATGGCAGTGATTACATTATCAATGAAACACAAGTCGAGTGAACAGCGCTTTCAATTATTTTATCAATTTATAACTTTATCACCATTACCAAGTTGATTCTAGATTTTATCTTTTAATTAAGTAAAAATTGTATCCAAATGTTTTAAAAATAAATTTGTTTTACTTTTACTGACTTTGGTTACAAACAAATGATAATACAAAATGAGTTCTTCAGTTTCGTATCACATCTCAAACATTGGTCTCATTTATGAGAAATTTTATAAATTTCTCTTTTCTTTAGATGACATCAACGGACAAAGATTTCCGATTTATGGCTAAAACTGATGTCGGAATTCAATTTGAGTTAAACACCATTCGCTAAAACAATTGCGAGAAGAAAGTGGTTCCGATGCTATTAAAGGTGTTGGAAGACAAGATAAGTTACGGGACAGGGATTTGACTAATTCTTTGATCTTCTTTGAAGTTTACAAACAATTAATTATAATTTGCTTTAATTTGACCAAAAACTGAGACATAAAACATAGAAACTCATAGAAACTGACAAAAAGATTTGCGATTCTATTACTAGCAATAACTAGTGGTAATCGATTAACTTATACTACAATTTAATTAATCTTTTTAATTCTGTTTTAAACAATCGATAATTTGTTGTACTTTTAAATAATTTCTCTAAAAATTGTTTATTTTGTAAATTAGTTTTGAATTTAATTGAATTTTTTATTTGATTTAATTGAATTATAATTGACTTAAAATTGATTTCAATAAAAAGTGATTTTTAATTCAAATAGCATTCGATTTATTCAATAAAACAATAATTTCTCTAAATTATTGAAATTCACAAAATTTTATGAATGAAATAACAATCGATTGACAGTAAAATCATTTCCTTATCTCTTGAAAAAGCTTTTGGAAAATTCGACTAAAATTTTTGGCGATTTTAGAAAAATATTTTTCACCTTTAATCACCACCATGGGTAATTTTCCATTTTGAACTTATGGGGAGAAAACTCTCAAAACTTGAAAATATTTTTCAGGGGCATTTAATACTCCCTAATTTTTATAGGAAGTCCCCTCAGGGGGAGTAGTTTTAGGCAGTTTTAGGGGGTATTTTCAATTGTGTTTCAATAATTCCTTCAAATTATATAACTTTTTATAAAATAAATCGAATGCTATTTGAATTGAAAATCACTTTTAATTGAAATTGAAGTCATAAATAGTTTAAATGAAACCCCAATTAAACATTTGTTGGATTGAATTGAAGTATTAATTAACCTCTTGTTCACTCTCTAACAAAAAGCATTGAAAATTGTGTCCGACGTTTTATCTTGTATTCGGTCATTCATTAAACAGATCTCTTCTCAATTCAAACAATTCTTATAATTTGAGATAAAAACCCATTAAAGTCCATATTCTCTGCAAATCGATGCCATTGTAGGCAAAGAGATGTCTAAATCATTGATTTCCACAAAATTTGTCGAATATTTTGCTAAGTTTTTGATCGCAATTCAAACAAAAGTCAAACCAATAAAAAAAGTCTAAAACAAAGTTTTATTCAACAAATTCTTAGAAATTAAATGAATAACAAAATAATTGTCACTAAATATATAGTAAAACATTAATTGAAGTAATGTTTGGGATATTCATAATTGAATTGAATTTAAAAAATAAAATGAAAATCTAATAAATAATCGATTTTTTTATTTAACTTTTTTGCGGAAAGAGTCGGACTTATTATTGTTTAGTTGTTTAGAAGGACTGATGGCTGTCTTCTGGAGATTAACCAAGAGTTCATCGGTTTCGTCGATCTCTTGTATGTCTTCCCTCCAGTACTCAAACTCATAGAACTCAGTCTTCATATATCTATCGTTTTTATCACAAATGGGAGGAAACATTTGGTCGACAATATCGCTGAGAGAGGTATACCTTAAACAAGGGTAAGAAACGATTGTTTTATTGACATTTAAAAAGAGTTGGCATTAATTCAATTGAATAATTAGGTTAAGACTTACGAGGATTGAAAGTTTTGGATTAACTCCAATTTGAGTTCTCCCTTATGGTTGATAATGAATATACGCGACGCCCGTATGCCTACCGCCCGATACGCAACTGTGTCCTGTCATCACATTTGGCATCACTCAGTGTTTATTAAATTTATTGAACAGAATATGACTTACATTGACTTTATTGCCAAACCCGGCGTAAAATGGAAGGGAAGGGAACAGCGCTGCGATGTCTTCGAGACATTGGATTTTGAACTCTTCCGGCTTTTTCTCAATTACTTCTCTGAAGGGATCGAAACAATCATTAGTCCAATGATTGGACAATATATTGAATACCTGTGCAAAGCGGCGATTAGTGAAGTGGGGGAAAGTAGTAGTGGTCCGTCGGGAAGACAAATGTTGCCCTGTTTTATGCTCTTCAGATAGTCCTGAGTGTTGGTCGACTGACCGATAGCTCGGGCCGAGAGGTAGACTATTTTATAGCCGTTGCGTTTGATGAGTGTGTAGAGGTTGGCCACTCCCATCTGCGCCCAATCCTTACCAATTATGGGCAGTATGTGTCCCAAGACATCCGATTTAGTGATAGTGCCGTCGATGTCGCTCACAATTATCTGGTCGTCATATCTCCAGAGATATATATAACACTTACAAGTGGTGGTCCCCTGATATGCTGTCGTCACACTAAAGACCACTTCGTTTTTGTCTTCTTTGAGGTTCAGGTCACTTATCTGTTGCGACGATAATCTGATTTTTCTCTTGTATTTGTGCTTTTGTCGGATCCTATCCTTTATTTGTTCGTTATTTTCCTTTTGTTTGTCGTTTGGCTGCGAATTCTCGTCGGCGTCGGCATCACTGCCGGCGTCACTACCGGATGATAGGTATGTGTCGGAGAGCCAACCGTTTTCAGAGTTCTCATCGGTTGGCGATTGTAACGACTCTTCTTTATTTTCACTAACTTTTGGCTCCTCTTCGAAGATCTCTTCGAAAAAGAAGGCTTCCCCCGAATGGCCTAATTTCATGTGAAGATCGGGAACCGGCTGTCCATTCACTTCTACGTCCACCTAATGTAGTGAACAATTGGTTAGAAATGGCAACAATTGAGAGGAAATAAATGAGAAATTGATTACAATTTTCTCTCTACTCCTCAAAACTCCCAGTTTTCCGAACCGGACGTAAATTGGAGAACAGAGATAAGAGCCGTCCTCTTGTTGGACAACAATCACATCTATAGCTCCGGTAAGTGTCGCAGAATTAATCTCATTATAAAACTCTTTGAAATTACTGAAGAAATTCTTCATATAATTCATATTTGAAGACAACGTTTTTGAAGACAACGTTTTTGTGTCAATTAATTCAATAAAACAGACGAAGACTTCGACTTTAGATTTGGTTTTGCTTTGAGTCTGAGTTTAATCTCTTCTATAAATTGAATCGACTTTTAGTATGAAATCTAATCAAAAGAAAAGAGAAATAAATAATTATTTAATCGCGAGATATGACTATCGTCTCAATCGATGCAAAACGTAATTAAAAATTATAACTATTTTTTCATTTAAATAAAAAAAATACTGAATTTATTAATCATTTTAATTGAAAAACAATTTTTTAATTACCCATTGATTTGAATGTGAAGTAAGTGTCGATTGATTTGAAGTCAAAACAAATGGATTTATCGGTGAAAGAGATTTAAGACAATCAATGAGACGACCAAAGAGTTGATGCGAATCAAGTTTTTTACCAAATGAGTCAAAAAACAAATTAATGTTTACTCTTATGTAGAGTCGACCCCAACCCTGAACTGAAGAACCCGTTCCTTAAGTCTAAACCAATAATATTATTGATAGATAAGTGATAAGCGATCGACAATTAAAGTGACAAATAGTTAAATACGATTCTATGCTAAACATCATATGATTTCAAATTATTTAAACCCTTTATATCGTAATTAAATGTCTATTGGTTTGCGTCAAACATTACAACAGCACTCCGTCTCTCAATAGTCTCTCTCAATAGCGTCTGTTCCAGTGCTTACCATAGGGTTTATCGACCGAAATATTGGTCCCTTTAAATAGCGAACAACTTAAAGCAGTTTAAACTTTAAATGACTCGAAAACCATTGGTTAAGGCCTAAGAAAAGTGTGATTTGAATTGAGTGCCAAATGACTATATCTTATGAAAAAGTTATAAAAGTATGGCTTCAGATACACTCAAACGTTGATCGTATGAGTCAATTGTGAGATAGAGAGCGTAAACAACTTAATTATTCATTTGTTAGGTAATCATTATCAGGGACAGGCTTCCCTCAAGGCTGTAATCGAGGTCTTTTGATATTATAAAACAATAACAGAACTGATTTGAACCGCTTTTAATCACACGAGTCTAATATCAGGTGATATGGGATGAGAATAATGTTGGAAACGATTCAACAAAAGTCGGGATATGTTTGGGTCTCTCGATATCGTCTGTTATTCCTTCGAGTGACGAATGACAGAGATATGATTGCGCAAGGTAGTTTAAATAGTTTAGCTAGTTGAAATAGTGAAGTAGTTTAGCTATTATTTAAATGCCTGCCTATAGTTGAGGTCCAGAATCAAGTGGTCCGGGCTTTCGGTCAAAAATTTGATTTTATTTCTCAAAATTATTTTAAACTTAAATACAAAACATTTTAATAAAACTTTTGATTTGAATATAATTTGAGTCAAACATACAATAAAATGATTAAAAACTACTAATAATTGTAATTAAAGTTTATATTCTATAGAAATACAACAAAATAACAGAAATTTACTAAAAGTTTAAATTAATTTATACATTGGTTTCGGCCCTAATTCGAGATGATGTTGCGGTTCGTGTCGATGGAGGGATCGCTAACTTTGACACTAATGGTTGGCCTCCCTTTCCCATTGATGTCTCGTCAGCACGACTTCTCGAGGGGTTGGCACCAGTTTTCAAACCCTATGTTAGAAAATAAATTCAATTAAATAAACAAAAAATTCTAAAAATTGTTTTACTTCTTGAGGCGAAGGCACTGGAGATTGCGCGCCCTTTCTTGTGGGCGATAGGGCTCTGTTAGGAGATGTCGGCCTCTTATCCTTTTTCGGTGTTTTGTCTTCATTTTGAAGAGAAGACGTACTTCTGTTAAAAGTCTTGGACAATGTCTTTGATATCTTATATTTGAGCGAATGTTCTTTTTTCTGCCTCTGTTTGGCCAACTCTATAGGACTGGGCTCTAACCCGTGCAGAGCCAATGAAGTGAGCCCTGCGTTGGCAATACTTCCACCGGTGGCCGAGTCTTCGATACTATTAGTCTTTCTGATGAACTTAAAGAGTGATCTCTTATGTGAGGGAACCGCCGGAAGGGATGTCTCGGAATCTGCGCCGAAAGAGCCCTCACGAGTATATCTGGAATAAGAGGCGTCTGAATCGTAACCACTGTAGGCATTGAAGCCTCGATAGGGAGCGGCAGCCACTCGAATGTTACTAATGCTGGACGTGGGGGTAGTGTTGGCGGAGTCTCCCGAATCCCAAATGCGTTCCTGAGAGGCACCCCTATTACCCGAACCACCGATTTGATAGTCGAGGGAAACACTTTTCTTTGCCATAGCTTTAGGACGAGGCGGCGCTCGTATTACTGAACCCACGGGAGGCATAGCTCCCCCGCGACCCAACGATGAGAGGGAACCCGTATCCCCGGCCGAAACGGCTCTCTTGAATGAGACCGAGTGCCTCAACCGGTCCTCGTCTTGTATCGGAACCGAAACATTCTTTAATTCTTCGCTTTTGGTTTTGACGTTTGACATCAATTTCTTCAATTCTTCGATAGGAATGGCATTTGTTTGTGTTCTACGCCTTCTGACAGCTACCTCTCCCTCGGAATCCTTCCTCTCGGGTTCGATGGCAACCAATTTATTCATTTCTTCGATTTCTTTGATTATATCCTTTGCCTTATTTTGAATATCAATGGCAGCGAATATAGTGACCCTCCAGTCCTCCCTTTCTTTTTCATAGGCATTGCGTTCACGTCTGAGGCGTTCATTTTGTGACCTGACCTTTGCGTGGGCTTCCCTCAGGTCTAATAAATCCAATTGTAATTCTCCGGTTCTTTTGTGTGAGTCTTCACTGTCTCTATCCATTCCTGCCTTCAATTCATGCAATTGTTTCCTGACTTCAATTCTTTCCTTTTCTCTAATCTTTTCGATATTCATAAACTTATCCCTCAATTCGTTAATAAATTTTTGGGTTTCCTTAAGAAGTCTTTGGTTATCCATCCGTTCCTTATCCCAGGCCAACTCCATTTTGGTTCTGGCAAAGTTACGGTTTGTGCCTCTGGTCTCCAGAAGAATGCGTTCTTCCATTTGATTGATTTGTGTCTTAAGCTCTGCCACTTGTATTTGCCAACTGCTCCGCTCTGTTCCGTATTGGATCTTAAGATTCCTGTTTTCGAGTAATGCCGACTCCAGTTCCGATCTGAGGGTCAAAATCTGGGCCGACATGTCTTCCACATCGTTCTTGAATTTGGAACCTCTCCTCAAATTTGGATCCCTATCCAATTGGTCGCGAAGTCGGTCCCTATCGTTGGCGAGACATGCGATTTGTCGCTGCAGTTCATCGACCTCTTCACCCATCAGACGCATCCTCCCCTCATATTCGGCGTGAAGTGCAGCCACTTCTCCCTTATGTGAGGCCTGAGTGTGTTCTAACCTTATCTTATATTCTTGTAATTCTTTGTCCTTTCCGGTGATGTTAATAGTTCTGGTCATTCGGTCGACTTTTTCCATGTCAGCGACCTTTGCCATGAGTTCTTCGCACCTCTTCCTGAGTTTATCCCTCTCCTCTTTTATAGTCTTCTCCTCTTTTCTATACGACTCTAAAAGACTTTCCTTTTCTATCAAAAGACTTTTCATCCGATTCTTGTCTTCTTCGGCAAACGCCGCGCGACTGACCTTAGCCTCGAGTGTCGCCACCTTTTCCTGTAAATCGAGTTTATCTCTGTACCACTCCTTCTGTCGACTGGAAAGGGTATCCTTTAGTGACTTAATCTCAGAAAGTCTTTCGTCATAACTCTTGCGAATGCTAGCGATGGCCTCAACTAAAGTGTCCTTTTCTTTGACTAAACGCGACTTCATATCGAGGAACTCCTTCTCCAGTAGATCATACTTATTGGTCAATTCTTCGTATTCTTGTTTCTCTTTCGTCAGTTCCTTATTCAAAGTATTGACCCTTTGGTTGGACTCGTATTCAACATTTTCGAGCTTCTGTTGCGTCCGTCTCTGTTCTCTCTCCAATTGGACGACCCGTTCCCTGGTTTGAAACAATTCCTGGTCTTTTGATTTGATGGCCATTTCGTGTTCTTTTTCGAGTTTCTCTCTCTTTTTCTGTTCGGCTCTCATTTGAGAATCAAATTCAGTGATTCTGTTATTTAAGTCATCCTTTTCTTTACGTATTTGTGAATTAAATGTTTTCAACTTTTCTGAAACTTCTTTGAATTCTTTCTCCGATTTTTCCAATTTGTCATTCAATTGATTGACTATCGACTTGTGTTGAGTCGATTCCTCTTTCATTTGTTGCAATTCTAAGTGGATTTCCTTTCGAACCCCTTTGACAGCGATTTCCACCTTTTTTGCGGATTCCTCCTTAAGTTTGATCTCTTTTTCTTTGAAGTCTTTCTCCAGTTTTTCATTGATTTGTCTCATATTCTCTGCTTTTGCTTTCATTTCATTGAATTGTTTCGTCAAATCACTGATTTCTTTTTGATGGACAGTTGTATCATAAGACTGACCGCTTGTCTGAACATTTCCAACAGATTTTCTTTTCTGATCCAACTATTGGTAGGAGAAAGTGATTAAATGTAAACCAAATTATATTCTGTTGAAGTTTTAAAAAGTTCTCTCTAACCAAGAATAACTTAATGAGAGAAATACTAGAGTGAATAATTTAAGTTCAATATAAAAGTTACATTTTTAAACACACAAACAGTTTGTGTGATTTTCTTTTGACATTTGTATGTATGCTGAAGAAATTGAGCGATAATTCATTGAGCAAGCTCCTTTAACCAAATACAAATGAAAGTAAAAATTGATAATTACCTCAATTTTCAATTGCTGTGAAGTTTTCTTCAATTCACTCAATTCTTTGGAAACGTTTTCAAATTTATTTGTGATTTCCTTCAAATTATTTTCACTTTTTCTAAGTTTTTCATTAATGACTTCATTCTCGTCCTCAAACTTTTCCCTTTGTTTTCGACTTAATTCACAACTTTTGTTGAGTTCTTCCTTTTGTTTGTTGATTACCATCAACTTGTCGTTCAAATCATCGGATTTACTCTTTTCGCGGACCAACTCGTCCTGAATGTCCTCCAATTTGATGGCCAACTCCTTCTTCTCCGCCAGAAGTACTTCGATGTTATCCAAAGCGTTGGAATCAATGCCTTTATCTTTGGATATGGATTCGAGTCTTGTCTGCAATGCTTTCAGTTTTTTCTTTTCGTTTTCCAACTCTTTCTTGAGTTTGTCGTTGACTTCAGAGCTATTACTCAAATCATTGGTTACGGAGAGGTCTTTACTCTTCATTTCATCCCTAATCTGATCGAATTCACGCCTTATTTCAGTTAACTCTTCGCTCAGATTCTCGATTATAATATCCTTTCCTTTAACGGTATTATGTAAGTCATTGACGTCTTCTTCCAACTCTTTGATGATGTCCTTCAACTCCATTCTGGTGGCGGTCTCTCTGACCACTCGAGAGGGTCTTCGCTTCGTATTAATGGTATCCTTGAGTTTCTTGTATTCCCTGTTTATTCTGTTGAGTTCAACATCCGATTGCGTGAATCTTGTGTTAAGTGCCGTAATTTCAGACTCTTTTGACTTCAATTGTTTTTTCAAAGTATTGATTAAATCATTTTCGGTGTCACTCATTAGAAAACTATTGACATTTGTCTGGGATTTACTCGTTATTAGATCGGATCTGATGTTCTCACACCTGCGCTCCAACTCTTTCACCTTTTCCTTCAGCTCAATGTTCTCGCATTGGAGCTGATCCGCGGGACCGGGCGGTGGTTTCCGACTGAGTCTCAACTGAAACCTTTTGTTTTCATTCAATAGTTTGTCGTTTTCCGCTTCAATAGACATAAGCTTTTGTCTGAGAATACTCGCCTCCTGTTCCACGAGTTGTAACTGACGTTTGAGGTCCACCTGATGTTCAGAGTCCAGACTTTTGCTTCTGATTATCACTTTTGAGGCTTTCCTTCGATGGACTTCTATTTCAGTTCTAAGGCTTTCCATTTCCTTTTCTCTGTCGACTAACTTCTTCCTCAACTCTCGGGCCTCGGCCTCAAGAATACGGAACTTATGTTCATATATAACATTAGGCGGAGAACCGGGGGGTATTTCAGGCATCTCTATCTTGGTCATCGGTTGTGATACGAGTTTATCTTGCAAGTATTTGATTTCCTGCTGGAAGTTCTCATTTTCCTGTTCCAATTCGTCTGTCTTTCGACGCAAAACAACCATTTCTTGTTCATAGAGTTCTAAATTCAATTTCATCTCTTCTGGACTCAACTCTTCGCTGTCGTCATCGATGTCACCCTTTTTTGACTTTTGATTCGCCATTTTTCTGATCTGCATCATTAGAATTTCATTTTCCTGTTCCATTGTCGACAACTTCTTTCGCATAGTTCTGGTCTCTTCTTCAGCGAACTTCATCTGTTCCTGAAGATCCTTTTCCCTCTCCATAGTGTCGTAGAGGTCTCGTATCACTTGTTCGTAGTCTTTAACGTCGAATGAAACCGATGGCGATAAACGTCCAGAAGATAACCGATTTAAAGCCTTCTGCGTCGGGTTCTTATCATCCAATCTCTTCTCCATTAGAGCCCTCTCTTCCCTCAACTGTTCGATCTCTCCGTGAAGTTTGAGCGACACTTCTTTAGCGATGGAGAGCTCTGTCTCCAGTTCTTTCATCTTATGTTTGTCGACATCAAGTTTTGTTGTCTCCAACAGATCCTTAACCTTCTTTTCGAGCTCTATCTTCTCATTTTCCAACTGTTCTGTAGTCCGCTCCGATTTCTTCAGTTTGAACTGAAGGACCCGACAGTTCTTAGAACTGGATTCCAATTCTCTCTTCAAAACCCGGAACTCTGAGGACTGATCTTCCCTGAAGTTGTCGTGAAGCTCTTGGAACTCAATTTCTAATGCTTTCACGTCTTTCTTCATCTCTTCGTTTTCTTCAGTCAATTCTTCGCAGATGTGTTCCGTTTGTTGTAATTTTAGCCTTAAATTAGTGACCGTTTCCTTCAATTCTTTTGGATTTTCTTTTTTCATGGCTTCCACTTCTCGGGAGAGTTCTCTCACTTCAATTTTCAGTACATTTTTCTCGTCTTTGAGCTCAGAATTACTATTTTCCAATTCTCGACACTTAGCCCTGAGTTTGACTAACTCTGAGGCCGTGTTTTTCAGGTCCTGTTTATCGGTTTCACTGATTTGTTTGGATTTGTTTTCCTGAAGTCTTTCGTTTCGTTTGATTTTGTTCTCCAATTCTTTGTTGTCTTTCTCCAACTTTTTGATTAATTCTTCAGATTTTTCCAATTGTTTCATAAGACTCGCAATTTTCGTCTGATATTCTTCGCAGACGTCAACACTTCCGACTAAAGTTGTTTCTGTTGTGTCGGTGGCGGCGATGCTGTCCTCATCCATTTCGTGCTCTCTTGTGGCCGTCTTTACCCTCAAAATGAACTCCACGTCAGGAGAGTTGACGTCATTACCTGACCCCACGAGTGGGTTCTCCTCCGCGCCAATGATTTTCGAAATTCTTTTTGGTTTGCTATAAGTCGGCGCTGTTTTGTCGCTGAGTTCTGCGCCGTCGGGTTCCGGTCGTAGCTCTGATGTCTTCGTTCGGGTTCGGATCGGATTAGTCGATGAATTGGATGGGGTCTCAGGTGTGGACTCGGATGAGGGTCTGACGCGTCGTCGAACAGATGGTTCCTCTTGAGGGCTGTCATCGATTTTTGGCAGCTCTCGAGTTCTGCTTCTGATCCGAACGGTAGTCGTGTTGTCATTTCCGGCCGAACTGCCACTCGTTTGAGACGAAAGGGACGGAACAGAAGGATTAGATGACTTTAAAGTCTCGCCTATCGATAGAAAAACCGTTTTATTAATAAATTTTCCAAAAATAAAAACAAACACTAAATAAGTTTCCGCTCGAAATAGTCTTCAAAATCGCTCTGACATTAATTTGAGTCACGAATGACTCCCAAAACAAAAATACAGAAAATGTAATAAATTTTGAGTAGTTTTGAGTAAAAACCGGAACATCAATCAAACGGAACCATAATTTCAAATGAATTCACATTTAATTGGATTAAAATTCAAATGAAAATTAAAAGCCTTTCCTATCGATAGTAGTTTAGAAAAAGTGTTAATAATAATGAAATTCTTTGTATTCGTGCCAATGGTTCTCATTATTCTCTAATTGTTTTATAACTTTTTTCGAGTACTCTCAGAGTAAAGGCTTTGAGTAGTGAATGAATTTTAAAATTGGGATTCAGTCCCAGTTTTATGAACTTATTTAATGGATTAAAGAATTTTTATGAAGGCATGACTTTTGCGCTAAAAAAGTAAAATAAAATTGACCTGGATACGCTAGTCAAAGCAATCTTTGATATTTCACTCGTTTATTGTATCATAAATCAAATTCTTGTGTCAATTTCAAGACTATTGACATTAGTATTGAACAGTAGTCTCTGGAATTCAACAAAAGGAAAGATATTCTGTTTATTTAAACAAAAATATTTGTATAAACAGTCGTTTCATTGGTTTATAATAAACATTAATTTTGTTATTTTAAGTCTAAAATACTCAACAACTCGGAAGACATTCGCATAAAAAACCAAATTATGTCTTAAATTAGAGGAAGTTATCCAAAAAATTCATGAAAATGAATAAATTATTTGTATTTTACTATTATTTCAAATAAAAATTTTCATAAATTCTGAAGAATTTTCTGAATTATCCGTTGATTTAAAGTCAAAATAAAAATTGAGCGAAAATTTCAAGAATTGCGGAAATGATGACAATTTCATAAATAAAATCAAAATAAATGTCAGAATCTCTCACTTTGTTTGACAGAATCGGAAGTGTTTTGGTCTCCGGACTCGATATCAGACAAACTCTTCTTTCGGATGAGACTCGACTTGTCTTTGATATTGTGTTCGGAGTAGTCTTTGAAACAATTGCGACAACGAAGAGGTTTAACGCCATGAGGCCTAAAGCCGGGACAGTTTGCACTCATCTCGAGTCACACACCATTGGATTAACTGGAAAACTCTTACGATTCTCTATCCGATAATCATATTATTCTGTGCTCTTCAGAGAAGATTTAATGACAGAAAAACAAATAAAAACAAAAAGTTTGGCGAAAATCACATTAAAAGTGGAGATAATCCTCAGAAGTGATGCACAAAAACCAATGATTATAACTTCGGATACGACTAATGCGTTTGGAATAGTAGTGAAGGCTGTGCTTTGAGACTGAGAGGGGGACAGGAGTTTGGGCCAAAACCAGAGCTATTTTTAGCCGAGAGTCAGGAACACAACACATACCTCATGAGCACAACCTTTACAAACATAGAACACGTCTCCAGAAGTTTATATCAAAAATATAGTCGCAAAAGAAGTTTATTAATAAATGGCATTAATTGTGAGGAATGGGCGACAAATATAAGAGAAACTTTTGTCATCACTTCCAAAGACATCAATAGAGAGCGCGATATCTGTCATAAAAACCAAAACAAAACCACACTTTTAGAGGTGTTTTGAAATCGCATTTGAATTTTGTTTTTAATTTTTTGTCAAAACATTTGATCAAAAAATATTCAAAACTAATGTTAATTCAATTTATTGTAAGTCTATATAAGAGGTTAACATTGAATACAATAACAAAATAATTATTTTTATACCTTTTGTTACGAAAATAAGGGATACGACAGACAATTGGGTTTAGGATTACTGACGTTTGGATCTCTTTCTTTAATTTATTACACGATTTGGATAATTGTCATTCCGATGGTCAACGAGAAGCACATAATACGGGAGTTGTTTCCCCGGGAGTCGATGGCACTGGCGTTGGGTATTCCCATAACAATAGGAACAGTATTTTTCCTCTTCGTTGCCGTCTTTGCGTTCATCAAAATGAAGAAAATCGATAAAAACCATTGAATTGATTCCAAATTATTTAATATAATATTTAAATGTTATTTGTGTCACAAAAATAGTCTTTTAATAAATGAATTTTTAATTTGAAGTCAAATATTATTTGTTGTCCAAAATAACTCCCCTTTTCTTCAAACGTTTAAATTTTTTGTCTTTTTTCTGTTGTTTTCTTTCGTTAATATTTTTCTTTCTTTTATCGTCTTTTGATTTCATACTCTTTTCTAACGATTCCTTCCTTTCGGACCACTTTTTGGCCGATTTTTGTTTCAATTTCTTCTTTCGATTAATAGTTTTTTCGATGAGTTTTGACTTATCCTTAACTTTAATGCCTTCACTCAAATCGATTGCTTTCCTCCAAAGCTTTTTCTCTTTAATTTCTTGAGCTTTTGGGGCGTCTCTGACCTCCAGTTCAGACAATTTCTGTTCCTCTTTCTTAGTCTTAACCAACAGTTTCTGTAATTTGTTTTTCTTATTATTCTTCCGATTCTTATCGAAGGGTTCTTTCGATGGAGTGATTAAATCAAATTTGGAGTAAACAATATTTCCCTCTTTATTGTAGATCTTCGGCATATTCTTCGGTATCTTTGGACTGTCTGTCGAGTCTTCTGTCTTAGACTTCTTGGGCTTCGATTCCGGTTTGTTGTCATCTGCGGTACTCTCAAGAAGTGGTCGTTTGGCGAAACCCTTTTGTTTTGAGGCTCGGATTGAATTCAATTTCTTTCTCTCTTTCTTTGATTCTCTTAATTGTCTTGCATTTGATTTTTGACCCCTTTTTGACTTCAATTGAGTTATCTTTTGGTTTAGTTTTCTCTTGAGTTCAGCCATTTTGTCGTCTTTTGAATTGTTTTTCTTATTTGACTTATTGTAGAAACTGTTAGCGATTTCTGATATCTTTTGGTCGGAATTTGGATCCAATTTAAACCGTTTTTGTTTCGATCTTTTACTCAAATCCATGTCATCGCCGAAGATATTCCTCTTTTGCTTTTGCATCGATTCGAGGATCTCTTCATTGCCTTCGAAGTAGATCTTCGCCGGAATGAAGTCAATCAGTAATGAAAAGTATTTATCGTTTTCTTCGATCCTTTCCTTCAATTCCTCCAAATCTATGGAAGCGTTTGTCTTCTCATGTCTTTCGTCGGATTTTTTCTCTTCAATTTGTGGCTCTTCTACCACTTGTTCGGCAATTTTGGCCACTTCTTTGACGACACTCTTTTGGGTGACATCTTTGACATCGCATTGAATGTCTTCAATGCTGTCCCTCTTCTTCTTCCTCTGTTTGAATCGCATTTTCAAAATTTAATTCAATTTAAATGAAATTAAATCAAAATTAAAGACAAAACTGTATTTTAAACGTAAAAACATTGAAAGCATGCGTTCAGTGCTTCACATAAATGACGGCTTAAGACAAACTCTTTTGGCGCTAAATTTCAATCAATTTTTGAGTTGATAACCATTGATAACCTAGCTCATTAGTTCATTTTATTAACTAGATTAAATCTTCGGAAAATTCAAGTTATTCATTCAATTTTTAATTTTAATAAAATTTATAATTTTATTTCAATTGAATACAATTTAAACTTTTTATGCGGTTTTGATGCCATTGTTTGTCACTTCTCTGATCCATTGAAGAGCATATCTGACATCAGCGAAAACGCTGGGCTTTCCAGTGGCACAGCCTTCTGGCGCCTGCCAGGAGTAGATCCCAAGCAAATACATCCTTCCGTCGTAGAACTGCATAAGAGGTCCGCCGTTGTCTCCCAAACACATGTCTTTGTTGTTATCGACGGCACAGATCATGGAATTGGTGACCGAATATCCATATATTTGAGTGCATTTACGTCTATCAGACAAATAGAGCTGAACTTTCCTCAGAGTATTACTACCAGTACTGTACTGCGAGGTTCGGCCCCAACCGGCGCCGATGACAGCACTGCCTACGCTATAAGGGGTGTCACTTCTGGGCAGACAAACGGGTCGTTGTGTGGGTAACGACCCATTGGCTAATGGCTTAAGTTCTATCATTGCGAAGTCATAGTCATTAGGAGTGTTGAACCCAAACTTTCGGTGAAATATAATCTGATTCACTCTAAACACACGTTTGGATGTCTCGGAACGGGTGATGTCATGTGCGCCCACTATTACCTTAATGTCAGGATTGCTATTACTTTCGTAAATAGTTTTCAATCTTTGAGCGGAAGTCAAGACAATATTGGTTGCGATTAGAGAACCGGCGCCTATCAGTTGTCCGTTGTATGCGATGACGACCTCAAGAGAAGAATTAATTCAAATTTATTGAAATTTAAAAGAGAATCATGTCTTACAGTCCACGGAAACTCTTGAGGTTTAGTCTCTGTTCCGCCGACAACTCTTTTGGAGACTTTGATGTTAGGAACACCACAATTATCAAAGTTTGGTTGTATGGGACGGTCGAGCACTTCATTGGAAGGGATAGAATCGGGAGCCAAACAATATGTGGCATCCAATGTGTTGTTTGCGATCCATTGCAGATATGATGTGACTCGAGTGTAGACTCCCGGCTGATCCTCTCGACCACAGCCTATCAGTAGACTAAAGTAGAAATTGGATAGACCTGAGTTGGATCCATACCTATACCCCACGAGACAATGCCTACGATGTAGACTTTGCCATCGATTTTCGAAGCCAAAGGTCCCCCAGAGTCTCCCTGACACGCATCCTGTCCTTTGACCCCTCCGACGCACAATTGGTTTGGAGTGATTAGACCTATGTATTTGTCCTCACATTTGGCCTGACTATAGAGAAACATTTGAACCTCTTTGAGGACATCACTGGTTCGTCCGCCCTCTTCGATACGACCCCAACCGGCGACCCAAAGACCGGCCGGTTCTTCGATATCACTCGAAGGCAAACAAATGGGTTGAATGTAGTCATTGTATTCGACGGGATCTTTGAGTCTCAAGAGTGCGATATCATTGAATTGAGTGACAAAATCGTATTTCTCGTGAGTTATGATTTTCGAGACTTTCCGAATGGGAGTCGACTCCTGGAGGCTGTGCTGACCGATTCGCACTCCAATAGTCTCTGGGATCTCATCGATAACACAATGAGTTGCTGTCAATACATAACTCAAACGCAATCCAAGAGTTAGTCATTAAATGTTTTAAATGTGTTTTTCAAAACTCACTAATTGTTGATAAGAGCTCCGCCACAAAAAGATGAGCCGGTGCTCGTCACAAGTGATACCATCCATGGGTAACGATGAGGGGGATTCACTTCAATCCCGCCGACAATTCTGTTTCGCAGGTTTTCTTTACCGCAAGCTTTTCATAAAAAAAAATTCACATCATTTAAAGTTTAGACTCAATTGAGAAAAGCTATCCTCAACCTAGCTCATTTTTATCAATTAAATTTCATTTTTATAATTTTAGGGTATCTTTCATTTGATTTATCGTTTTTAAAGCAATGTATCATTAATTTTGTGAAATACTAACGACAATCGGGAGGTGTGAGCATTGGTAGCCTTTCTGGTGCGGCCTCTGGTTTGTCGTGTTCTGTAAACTTAATTTTGAATCCCTGTCCGGCGTCACAACAGTCGGAATTAAATTTAATTAACATTTTATTTGAATGCGAGACAATCACTGATGGCTTCTCTTTACCACAAAATCTGTTTCAATTAAAATCAAATGAGTTGTTATTGTAAAATGATCTTGGTCATAGTCTCTTACAGCTCTCACTGCAGTAACTGTATATATATTTAAAATAATGAGTTCTATAATTAATAAGATTAATGTAATATGATCATTATTTGTTCACATGAACATTTTTTCAAATTTCATAATTGGATGACGAGAATCAAAATGAGAAATGAGTAGTATTTAATCTTTTTAAGGATTTTTCATAAAACCCGAAAATACAGGAATGTTCAATAATAAGGGGTCATACATAATTTGAGAACTCTCCAGAAGTTCTTGTTAAATCTAAAAGAATGTCATATAGTTATGAGCTCAAGATATTGTTATAGAAGTTTGTTTAAGGATGTATTCAAAAATCACCAAGATAAGCCTTAAAAAAT
>JAQIXV010000240.1:0-60272 GCA_034700625.1 Tectocepheus velatus
CAAACCGAGAATTGATTTTATTGTTATATTTTATACTAATATTAATAAAATAATTTTAATTAAAGAATTTTCTTGAATTTTGTTATTAAGTGAAGAATTACTTCTAAACCGACTGAAGGGAAGAATTGGATCAAATCCTTAGACTTTTATAATCTTAGGTTACAGTCATTCCAAACACTTTCAGCTAATTCTTTGAGCTCTTGATTTAATGGCATTTCTTGAGCGCCACTGAAGACAAAATCAATAGTCAGATAAATTCATCAAAAAGCAGGGATGGCCAGACTTCGTCGGTCTAAGGGGTATAGGGGTAGGTAAAATGGCGGACTGTCATGGCAGCCTACAGATTCTCGATCATAGGGGGAGGGGTATTTTGCCAATTTTTCGATCCTAGGGGATATTCCGGAAACCCCACACCACCATTGGCCATCCCTAATCAAAAAGAGGTTAAGACAACTCACGTATATATCACTTGAATTGATTTAAAGTCATTTAAGAGAAAACTATTGTATGAAAAGTAGACACCAGTCGTGACGGCAGTCGACGACAACATAAAGACTTTGAAGTAATAGTTATATCGCTTTTGAGAGATAAGAGTTATTTTGTCATTAATTTGGTTTAACCTAAACTTCACTTCTTTTAAAGTATTTAACAAATATTTAGTCATTTTTAAAGTTATCGACAAAATTGAGTCAAAACTATATTATCTTAGGTCAATAACTTGGTCAAATATAAATTGATGGGTTATTTAATTAAATTTCAATTTAAATCTAAATTAAAAGATCAAAAACTTTTATAAAAATTAAATCAATTGAAAAACCATTGAAAAGATGATGTAATAGACTATAATCGACTCAACTATTTGTCTGAAAAACTTTTTACTGAAACTAAAAGTTTATAAGTCTATAATTTATTCAAATTTCTTCAAAACTTTACACTAAAAAACTATTTAATCGAAAATTAGTTCAATTTATACATAATTTTAATTAAATTTAATAAAAATCTAATTCTCATCGATTTGATGAGAGACTGACTCTTCTTTTTCTACTTCTTCTTCGGGTTTCAACTCATAAATCAATTTCAATCTCTTCTGAAATGAGGGCACACTTGACATCAATCCCTTCATCTCTCCCTCAGGAGTAAACTTCTTGCGTCCAACAGATCCGAGCAACTGATGAAGCGCTGCGTTTCTCTGCAGTAATTTATTGTAGTACTCGACGGCCCCCTCATAATAGTCGGATCCCTGAGCTATGGCCGACTCATCTGCGGACACATTCCACGCGTAGCTATACATTTGCCTTAAGATAAACCAAAGGCTGAGACCAAACCCTAAGGAAAGGCATCGAATGGCAAAACTTAAAAAATAGTTTCGCCTTATTTTAAGCCAAAGTATTGTCTGTTGTCCGACACCGATGGCCAGTAATGTGGAGACCATAATATTGGAGGTTTCGATGATTACTCTATTGTTGTCATTCAAATGTATTTCACGAGTGATGGCAAACCTCTTCGCCTTTTCGCTCAAAACAAGAGATTCGATGAATTGATTAAAAGCCTCGGATTTGTCGCTAGAATTGGATTTGTCTAAAGACTGTCCAAAAACGAGTACTTCTTTAGGTTTGACGTCTTCTACGCTATTGTACACAAAATTGTGAGGCAGTCCCACTTCGACACCAGTTCTCGACTGAAGGTCTCCAATACTGAAAATCTGTTAAAAACGATAAAACAATTGAAAGATATTATCGGAAAAACAAATGAAACGGAACAGACTTCTGATCCCTTGTAGGGGTAAAACCTCAATAAATCCATTAATTTGTAACTTCTCTGGACGTGAGCCGTATTCCACTCTCTGAGTGCCAACAGTTCCAGTTGTTCGTTGAGTGGCACCGGTTTGCCATCACTTTTAGGGAAAGACATTATAAAACAATTAAATGAAGAACTGATCCAATAATTGTCTTACACTTTGAGCAAAACCCAATCCAAATGGGGGTCTTTGAACCAAGTATTGAGGAATAGGTAAGAGGCGGTTGTGCCCAACGTTCCGACTAACAGAACGCCTCCATATATTATCTCCAATGTCTTCTTCGGGATGTGACTCACCTCATACCTCAAATATGTGATGTCTTTCCGGTATTCCCTCAATTTTTTACTGAAAGCATTGATTAGTTTAATCCTTAACTGATTTATATTCATTTGATCAATTGACCAAGATCAATTTGACGATACTTTAATCAATTTAAATGTATTTAAAAGGAGACAAACACTGACCGGTATTTCAATGTTTATAAACAACATGTGTTTCGTTATGTAATGCTTTCCCAAACAAATAATCACTTATTCCTGTATTCAATGCTTTTTGAGTCAATTATTTCAACAAATTTTTAATACATTTTGTACTCAAAAATATCCTTCAATTCAAGTGAATGGTTAACACAAATATTATAGACAAATGCACAGGAAATGTATAACAGGAGTAAAACATGAGATTACATGGACTTGAAGTCTTAAAAAAATATTGCCATTAAATATTGGAACCCAAGACAAGGTCTGGAGAAAGACTGCATATTTGTATTATAGAGAGAACAACACTTTTATTACTTTTTCATTGAATTTGATTTATCTGTTGCCTGTCTGTAGGGGCCCTACAGTTGTTTCACTGCATAAGACCTAACATTCAATAGTCAATTGTCTGTGCAATTGCTTGAAAAGAGTACATATAAGAGAACAAATTGATGAGAATTTGACATTGAATTATTGGTCAAACTATACCAAAACTTGCAAGATACGAATATTAGTTATTTTTGTTTCAGGCATTGCAAGAAACAATTGGACCATAACTCGTTTTCTCAATTATTTTTCAGTCAATTTTTAGTGGAGGAGAGGGTGAAGTCTGGACATAAGGGTTATCACAGAATAGTCTGAAAAACATTTTTATTAGACCTCAGTTCGCAAAACAGACGGAGATTTGAAGAGTTGAACACAACTTTGATTCAAAACTTTTATCGGTTTGATCTACGGATGGGGTGACAACAGATACGGACAAACAAAAATCAAAACTAAATCAAATCGATTTGAATCTCGAGATTTTCATTTCAATTATAATTTTTAATCAGATTTTTATCGAAAATAATCGAAAAGTAATTTTATTAAAATGTCTTCAAAAGTATTCAATGTTTTATCACTTATTCTGTTCCTGTTTTCACTTCAAGAGTCAAATGGTATAAGATTCTGTGACCTCAAGAGATTTGACTCAATCTTCAACCTTGGTCATCTCATTTACTTTCTCCGTTGCGGAGAAATGTGGACATACGACCCGAGAATGGATGGCGGCGATGGGGGTCTCTATAGGGACTACTCACCTCTTATTGCGATTCGAGAGAAACTCGCGCCAGAACTTCACAAAAAGGGGACACCATATGAGCAAAAGAATATAAATTTCACGGCCTTTGCGTTCCAAGAGATCAATTGCAATAAACAGGTTGAGTACGTCGACAAATCCTGTACCAATTGAGCCAAGATCTGGAATCACATGACATTCTTTTTGGATCTGATGGATATCAATAAGCTGTGGGTCTATGACTACGACATCGATTATTATATGTTCCCAAACGATATGATTAGGCCTCTCGAGACAAGCAAACCCGGAGAAGAAAGGTCAGACAAAGACAAGAAGAAGGAGAAGGAGTCACGTTTTTCCAGACTGTTCCGATATCCAGTCCAGCTGACTAAAGGTGAAGAAAAGGCACCTTTTTGGCCAAGCATTACGACCGTCGCTAAGGATCACCGAACCTTCGATGAAAACAAGGCTCAACTAGTGTCCGGCCTATATGACCCTGAAAATTACCGCCTTTTCTTGGGTCTGCATTCAGATTACATTAAACCTCAAACTATGGACTAATACTTTTTGTTAAACCCCTAAACAGTTCTAAAACACGATACATACTATTGTGTGACATATCTTGATGTCAGTGGACTGCTGTTCAAAATTGATAAATGGATGGAACACTTGTTCTGGAGCCAGCACTGGAAGACTGCCACTTGTTTTATAGGACTATTCAGTGGAATGTTTTACCACGACCTAACAAAAACGGTTTATATTGTGGGTCAGGTCAAGGAGGAGAACCGCGTACATCAGGACCAGGTTTACGAAGTCAAGGTCAACGGCATCTCAAAAGTGGAGTTCGAGGAAATGGTTTGCATTGCATTCAATTCAATGATTTTTCTTTAATTCAATTGATTTTATTTGATGTTAAGACCGTTACTAATCTCGATAAGACTGAGCCTCAAACTGTTCGCCAATTCTTCGGCTGTACTGAAGACTACGATATCCCCAAACGGAAGAAACGATTCCTTCGACAACAAAAGTTTGGTGCCGAAGGGCAGACAAACGACACTTTATTCAAAAGAGTGGCTAAAAATCCATTTATTCAGACATTGGCATCAATTTTGGCGTTAGTTTTGTTCTACAAATTGTTTGTCACTCGAATGTCAGCTCATTTTGTATCAAAGTTTTACTGAACTCTTTGTCTATTCATTCATTTTGTTACAAAATTTTTCGGTTAAATCATAAATTGTTTTATTAGACTTCAAATACAATTAAATGTAAATTTTATTTCAATAAACTGTAAAATATGTCATAATTTTGTCAAAATCCGAGTTTAACTCTCCAACCGGTCCTCAGCTGTAGTTTCTTGTCTTCGAGCAAATCGGGTGTATTTTCCTGCATTATCTTCCAGTCGTCGCACAGCGTCTGACGGACCACTTCTCCAGAGGTCTGTTTCGTGAAGAGCTCTAAATTGATGTCTTTATCGCGAGCGCCGATCGGGACTACAATACATCCGTTTGGCCTCAACTGGTCTATCAGTTTTTGAGGCACTCTTCTGGTCAATGGCTCAATGAATATGAGGTCATACGGCGCTTCAGTTGAGTACCCGAAGCGACCGTCACCTAAATATATTCTCAAAACACCCGACTCTTTGAGATGGGGATAGAATTTGTCGAGAGTTTCAATCGACTGCTCAACCAATTGTGGGATGTGTTCGAAACCAATGACTCTACCATTTGGTCCAATCATTTTTGCGATACAAGCGGTCAGATACCCCGTTCCCGATCCGATGTCCAATACCTTACAATTGGGAGTCAAATGTAATTCTAAAAACTCGAGAACAGTTGCCTCATAAACGGCGGGACCGGTATGTGCGCCATAACCTATTGACCTGATATGGTTGAGGGCATAACTGGCAGCCGAGGGGGCGAACAGACCCCTGTCTATGGATAGCATCGCTCGAATGACTCTAATGTTTTTGAGATGACCTCTCATTCGAAGAGTTTCTACAAGTTTTCTGTTTTCAAGTGAAGTCTCAATTGATAGGACATCAGAGTCTATGGTCTCAGTATTGGAGTCATTCAAATGGATTTCATCATTCAATTCCTCAAAAGATATCAATTCTGACGTTTCGGTTGGCGTTTCGCTCACAAGTCTTTCCAACTGAATGTCATTTTGAGAAAAGTCTGTCAATTCTCTGAGTCTTTGGTTCTCTTTCTTTAGTTCTCTGATCTGAGTCTTCATATCTTCGATGGCCTTATCTTTTGTAGCATTGATTTGATCCGATTTTTGACTCGTTTCCGACAATTTCTGTTTAGTGATCGACATTTCAATAGAGATTTCTCTGTTCTCAGCGCTCAGGACTTCCAACTGTTTAATTGCTTCATTGTATTTATTCATCACTTCCTGTCTTTCATTTGTCATTAAAAGACTTTTTTCCAAATGCTCTTTATTTTGTGACAACAACTTCTCAATCATATCGTTATTATTTGTAATTATTGTCTTCAGATGAGACACACAATTGTGTTCATCAATACTTCCAGATCTCTTGACAATAGCGCCACAACTGGACGGACACTCAATATCCTGATTCATAATCACAGGATTGAACGCACAGTTGGATGAATGGACGGAAAGCCCATCAATTTTGATGTATTCCTGACATCCGTTTGCAGAGAAGTCGCAGGAAATCAATAGATTTGTTATCAAATTCCTGAACGATCTCTGCGGCGGTCGAAGAGATTTCTCACTTATCTCTTGCCTATCGATTGGACAGTGTTTTGGTTGACATGTCTGTAGCCATTCTTCAATACATTGTCGACAAAACACATGTTCACACTCTTCCAACAGAATCGGGTCCTCAAGAATATCGCAACAAATCGGACAAATAAACTCTTCCTTAATGTCTGATTCACGAAACCTTTTTATATCGAAACCCATTTTTAAATCAATAGTTTATTTTAAAATATATTTTTTCATTCGTATAATAGTTTTGATTATTAATGAATTCTGTTTAATCAAATCAATACCTTTTGTCAAAAGTATTGTCACTTAATTTCATTGCGTTTACGGAAAGCAATGTTTGAATTAATCAATGAATTTGTATCCAATGGTAACGAAGATTGCGATTCAATGAAAAACCCGATAAAAGTGTTTAAATAAATAAAATAAAAAAATAATTTCATTTCTGAGATAAGTCACTATCGATGACTAATCGCAGCCAACGATAAAACAAAGAATAAACACATAATCAGTAGAATTGAAAAGTATTGACATATGAGCTAGGACATATTTGTTAATGCGTATTTTCACATTTTACCAAGAAGTTCACCATTAATACATTTTTCATTGTTTTAATTTAATTTGAACTGACCTTCAATTGATAAGTTATGAAAAATGATGTATAAGCAAGATTGGTTTAACTGTTTATTGTAAATTTATTGCACAATTGATTCGAAAAAAAATAATTTAATATAAACTTAACTATTGATGAAAACAATGAAAGTCAACGAAAAAAATGACTTCGGATTTGAGTTGAAACAAAACTCGAGACCAAATATCACAAAATTCATCGATATCTAAGATATCAAGAACTCAGCATAACTCCACTTGATCAAGATAACTTACTGAGAATAAAATATTTTTAGAAGTATTTACATAAACCCACAGAAAAATCTATCAAGAACATAAAAAGATACGAGTAAAAAGAGTGACGAAAAGATTAAAAAACTCATTATTTTCATCAATCATTAAGCAAGGTCTATCAATCATTTAAATATGTCAGACGTGAAAAACTAATAAAACAAGAGTAGCATGCTCAACAGTTTGTTTAATAAAACTTTGAGATGAAAACAATAAACTATCAAAAAAAAGTAATCAATGGTCACAAAAGTTGATTCATTCAAATGATTAGAAAAGTTTTGGCAATACTTTTGGAAAACTCATTGGTTTTGGGTCCGTCTGACAGAAGCTCTTTTGATGAGCACAGGTCTGTTCAAATCGGATTCAGTCTTGTAATCAAAAGCTCTGTTGTCATACGCCTGTGTTTTAGGCTTTTGACCCGTGGTTTGCGCCAAATTGTAACTATGGTTACGTTTGGGCACTTTGTTGGGGTCTCTCTCGTACTCGAAATAACTGCTTCTTTTGGCCAAAGAAGAGATGTGTCTCTTCTGGTCGTGCTTTGCGTCGAAAGTCTTGTTATCAAAAGACTGGATTCTAGAACTGACTGGACTTGGTCGGTTTGGGTCCAGTTTGACCCGGGGTATACTTATCACACCATTCACTTGGAGTACTGGTTTCAGGATTAACTCATTTGTTGATTTGTTTGCAACCTTTGGAGTAATCACACCATTACTTGGTTTTGGACTTCTCTTCTTGGATTCAATTATGGGTTCAGTCGTTTCATTATTGTTATCAATGTCTGCGGTCAGAGTGAAAGGGTTGGGCTCTTGGGTCAGACTAACGGGATGTGCCAACGGAGAGGAGACGTTACCATTGGGTGCGTTACTATTGGCTCTATTTATAGTATTACTGTTCGAAAAGTTTCCCCAATGATTGACATTTCCTCTCTTCTTGGTATCGATTTCGTGACTTCTTTGGTGAACAAATATGACCAAGGCAATCTTTCAATTCAAAAACAATTAATATAACTTGATCGATTTATGAATTAATCAAGAACTTACCAATATAATTAACCAGATAGGACCCAACTCAAGAAAGTCAATGAGTATGGTGAACTTTGCTACCAGTTTCTGGTTTTCTGGGTCTTTGTCGATATCCCATTTGTTATCATCGAACAGTCTTTTCATATCCTCCTAATCATTTGAGCTAGTTTATTAAAATGATCTTGTTTAAATCAACTGAACTTACCATAAGACTGACCAAAGCATAAATACTGACAGCAATTGAGTACACGATTTTACTCGTCGTTAAGTATTTCCAGACATTAAGAAACTTTCGGTATTCCCTCTAAAGTCGAAAACAATTGAAACAATTATTTCAAAAGAAAAACACTTTTGACTCAAAACTGACCGCATTTCCAATGAGTAGCAAAACAGCGGACAATAGCCATGCGATCCGAAGACCAACTTTAATGCCCAGAAGTATTACTATGGCTACAGAAATACGAAGACAACATTAAAATATTTATACAATAAATTGTATCAAGGTTCATCAAATAATGATTGGTTGACTCGTGATGTTAAACAAGGTCTTAAAACTAATGTTTGTTTCTGAGAGCAGTAAAAAACAACTGAACGTCACATAAATCAAAGAATGAGTTCAATAAAAACTGCACTAAAAAAGTGAAATCGCAGTTCAGTTCCTCAAATTTTTAACGAACTGTTGAACATCAAGATCATTGACCAAGATCATACTCACTCAAATGATCACTCTCATCCTTAATTTGAGCAAACCCATTTATATAATGAGCGAATGTTGAGTTATCTTCGGGTTTAACAAGGTTATCATTCCCTGTAATGAATACAATGACAGTTATGTCAGACGTCAGGAACAGCACGCAATCCAACTGTTAATACAAACGAAGGAAATCCATTAAAAATAAAACAAATAATAAATTGAGGAAAAAATCATTGAAAAGCCATAACACTATTCAAGAGCACAGGTAACAAACCAGAGTCAGTATTCCGGCAGTAACTGTCGAGGCATAGAGAGTACATCCACAGCATCCCATTCCCAACAGAAAACAGAATAATTTATTATTGAAACCCAAAATTCAAAACAAAATTAACGAAAACTTATTTTAAAACACAAACTATTAAACATCAGAACCGCTTCTGTTTGGAGAGGAACTCAAAAATACAAAACTATTGTCTCATAAAATACTATTGAAAAGGAGTTGTCTTTTCAATTAAAAAATGGTTTTTAACGTAAAGTGCAATACTATAGCTTTCAGGACATTCATAACAGCCTCCCATTTAAACAAAATATTCAGATAAGGATTCCTAACAACCTATGAATTGTTAACTAATGCCAACTCTTACTAAATAAACCTATTCTTTGATACGCTTTTTCATATCAGTCTAAAAAATGAGCGATAATTGTGAACAACACTTATTTTCTATGTCTGTGCCGTTTATTCTAACATTTATTGAATCTTTTGTTGCTTTTTATTGGAGTTAAGGTTGAAATAACATTTAGAAAATTCACTGATAAAGTGAAAGGTATTTATCGTAATTCGCTGTTAATGCCATCAATTTAGGTATTAATGAACTGTTAGTCGCAAACAATATTTCACTCAATCGGTAGAAACAAAAGTTATTTTTATGTATCGATTCTGATCTCAACCTTAGAAGTGCTGTTCATTTGAAATTCTTTTGAAACGGAATAATAAGTAAACTCCTACTCAAAGATTTTCGTCAAGAATTCATTCATAAATCCCAGAATTTATTTGATTGAAAGCAAAATATCAAAATTCAAGTCAACAACAAAATTGCTTTTAATTAAAACTTGAGAATAGCATCAAATCGTTTACAAAACAAATGATTCAAATTAGTTATGAATCACAACTCAATTATGATAACTATATTAATGAGTGGTCGGCCCACAGATAAAAGCAATCAATAAAAGCAAAGCATCATTCTTTGAGTTCCTCACAATTTTATAATTAAGAACCAAAAGTGTTGAATATATTCACAAAAATGTTTATTTAAACTAAAAATAATTTTTTTTTAAAATTTCTGTTTAATGTTTGCAAATGTTATATAAATATAAATCGAGAAACACTTCGATCAGGAAAACGAGTGGTTAATGTCGAGGTCTTTCAATAAATAAATGCGAAAACTTAAAACTTTAAGGAGCAATTATTAAATTGGCAAGGACATTGTCTTCTACATAATTATCAGGCAATTAAACGGCGATTATCTTTTGGGGAAAATTTTTGTTTAATACTTCTTATCATTAACTGAAATGAAAGTCCAGATTCGCATCAAATTAATTGCGAAAACAAATCAAATATTCAGCAAAATATTGTTTACAAAAAGTATTAAAATATTTAAATCAAAGAAAAAATATTCAAAATTACACTTCAATTAAATCAATAGAAAAGTCAATCAAAAGCCTAAAAATAAATTTGATTTCAAACATTTGTGTCTAAAGTGACAAAACTGTATGCAATTTAATGATAAGTTTGTACTTGAAATCAATTGGCGTTACATTGAGTGCCTATAAAATCATTTCAAATGTTATTTCTCTTTACAGATGTTTTGCCATTAGTTACAAACGGAACGCCTCTAAAGATATTTTCAATTAAATACGAAAAAATGTCTGACAATAGTTGCGAACAGACATCAAATATCGGAACCATTAGTCATATTGTTTTTGATTTGGACGGGACTCTAATCGACACCGAGTTATGGGGACTGAATAACGCGAACTCAGTTTTGGCAAAATATGGTAAACACTGTCCTCTCGAACACTATTCAAAACTCATAGGTTCGGACACTTTGGACAGATCTCAACACTTGATCGATGACTTTCAGCTCAAGGGATATGATAAACAGTCGTTCAGAGAGGAGTGGGTTAAAGAATGTATGAAAAGTTTGACTGACATCCAACTGATGCCAGGAGTTGAACGCCTTTTGGATCACTTGAAAAAATATGACATTCCTCTGGCAATCGCTACATCTGGTAAAAGATTGGAAACATTGGCCAAAACTAATCACTTGTCGCACATCTTCGGAGAAGGAAAATACTTTCAACACATAATACACGGCGACGACCAACGCGTCGCAAGAGATAAACCCTTTCCAGACATATATCAGATCTGTATCTCTGAATTCAAGACAACTCCGGATCCTAAAAGTGTTTTGGCGTTTGAAGACAACTCTATCGGTCTGTCGGCAGCAGTCAGTGCCGGTCTTACATCAGTTTTGGTGAACGACAACAGATTTTTCGACGTAAAGGAGTCGAAGGCAGACCTCATTATTAATGGATTGGAAGAATTCAAACCACAATTGTTTGGTTTACCGCCGTTTTAATGATATCTTAATTAGATTCGAGTTAATTAATCTAAATGCTCAGAAAATAGTTAGGGTAGCTAGAAACTTTTCCTATTGACCTTGAAAAAAGTATTTTATCCAATATTTTATATAACATGTTTTTCCTTTAAATCATTTCTTAGAAACATTTTATTGAATTAAATCCGAATAAGTTTTTGAAGCCTTTCATTGATTTCTATCGCATCGATCAAAACCTAACCAATAGTTGAGATCCTTTTGCTTTCAAAAGATTTTCTTTGATTTCGATTAAATATTTTTGACGTTAAATAAGAAATGTTTTTCTCTGAAAATGTTGTGAAAGACACCCACTTTCGGCTCAACTATTATTAAATCAATTATATCCACATTTATTCTGAAACTATATATCAAAGAAGTTAATGAAAAACAGAATATTCTTAAATACCATAAGTAATCTCAATTGAATATTCAATAAACAAGATGATTAATGTCTGAATATTATATTTAAAGACTTGTGACTAATATTTCCAAATATTTTTCAAAAGAGTATTCAAATTGTATCAATCAAGAATAATTTTGTTAGGATATACATTGACTAGGTGATCGATCACATTTAAGCCTTTTGTGCTTGCTTAATTAGATTTTAACGAAAATTCACATGAATTTCAAAGAAATTTTATCTAACAATTTAATTAAACAAATTTATCAATAAAATAGAAAATTCGTTAGAGAAGGCTTTCCATCGGAACAATAACCCAATGAAAGGAAAGGCATAAAAAAAGATTATATCCTTTCGATCAACAGAAAGAGTCTCAGATGTTATATAAGTTTTATAGGAAAATAGAAAACAGTAATAAAAAAAAGAGAAGAATATTCTCTATTATATATCTACACATAACTCAAACTCTCAAAAGTTTGTCCTTGCATTTTATTTCAACCAATTATTTGAATTGAGCAATGTAAAAGTATACATTTCAAGAATAAATGGGAATCTCATGTTTCTATAGCATCAAGAATTCAATTTATCGTTAAATATGTTTCGCATATCCTTTGACTCATTTATAAAGAAATATTTTATTAACACTTTTCTCTATATTCTTATTTCGAGCACAGAATCAGATGTCTGTCCAAAAATAAGAGAGACTGTAATGACTGGTACTTCATATAGTAAAACAATATCTCACAGAAACTTATGTTAATCCATGTTTTCAATAGCTCTGCAAATATTAATCATTTGTCTTTCATTACGAAATTAAGTCTTGAAATACAACAGAACTCCCGTTTAATGACTGATCCAAATGTATTCGACATATTCTGAACCGAAGTAGAGGTAAAGTCATGCAAAGAATGACAACAACACAATAACCCTCAAAAATAACTCAATTATTCTGTTTATTATCAAATGTTTTAAATAAAATTCAATTTGAAGGACATTTTCACCACATTTTTCCCATTATATTCGAGACACTAAATCCAATGATAATCCGTTAAATGGTTTGTATTGAATAGTGATGAGGAGCTAAGAGCTCAGAATATTTATTGGGAGTATAAATAGCAAAGCAATGCCTCGACGCTGAGCACAAGTTTCATGTAAACATTTATTCTGTGTATTCTGTGCTACACTTCTTGCTTACCATTCATTCTGTTGAGTGATTCCAGTGAACGCACAGCACATTCTTCTCATCTAATGTTCAATAATATTTGAACTTATTTGAAAGATGTTTTCATAAGAAAATTGCAAGTTTATCCCAAAATTATCGTGTTTAAACTATTGAAACTTATTTTGAAAACAATATATTTTATAAATACATGATAACTAAAATTTTAATAAAAATCATTGGAAACTCACCGGAAAATGGATGGCGTTATCGCAGATCAGAAGAATCTGAGTGAACCCAACGTCACTACAAAATTGGAAGCGCTGGACATCGAATGGCAGATACTTTTAATAATACTCTACTCATTGACATCAGTTTTGGCACTTTTCGAGAACTTAATTGTAATAATAGTTCAACTTTTTGGCAAAAACTTTGATCCCGTTCTTCGAAAATGTCTCATAAATTTGTCGATCGCTGACATATGTATTGGGGTTTTGTCGGTACCCTTCTTATACACGGACTTCATGTTAGGTCACTGGATATTTCCCCCCTTCATGTGTTACGTCTCGCAGTTCTCAATACTTTTGTCAGTTTATGTCACCTGTTATACCCTTACACTCATAAGTCTTGAAAGGTATGAAAATTTCATTTTATTCTTATTATTAATTAAATTTCGCAAAGTATGAGACGTTGAATGACATAACTAATGACTTAGCCTTACTAATGATCTAGCTCAACTTATGTTATGGAAGGAAATGCGGTCAATCTATTATTTTAATGGAGAAATCTATTGAATTGTTAAATACATTGTATTTGAGAGGAAAGTGCAGAACAAAGTCCGCATAAAATGTGGTCTTATAATTAATTTGATTCAATAATAGCCTACCATTCAGAATATGCAAGAGTCTGGTTCATAAAAATAGATCAGAATATTAATGAAGATTTGAAATAAACCCAAATTAATTGACTACTGATTCCAAGAAATACCCTATAATTCAAAGTTTTACAATCGTTTACAACTGTCTGTAAATAAAGTAATAAAACAGAACTAATCAAAAGTGAATACAAGAATTGTCACACATTTTACCAAAACTTTTCCTTAAATTAACGTAAATTCTAACCCTTTTCCTCTCATTCCTCAGATATATATCTATAGTTCACCCGATATTTCACTCAAACAATTCCGAGAGAATTAAGTCATATTCCGTACTACTATTAATCATTGGATGGCTATTGGGCTCAATACTACCCGGGATATCAATGAAATTCACAAATGTCGTTGATTTTCAACACAACGGAACAACATATACCGACTGTCGCACCGATTTACCCGACGAAACGACAGCCAAATTGTTTATCTCATTAACAACTGTTTTCACATTTGTAATACCACTCCTCCTTCAGACGACATTCTATATAATGATTGCAATTAAGTTGAGAAGCATTAGAGGAACGGTATCTGAAAACAGAATCAAAATAATTAAAATGCTATCGATTTTGGTCATAACGTTCGCTATTTGTTGGCTTCCGATACGACTCTACTTTTTGATCATAACTTTCTTCAAAGAAATCATTGATTTGAAGACAAGAACCGCTTTTCACATATTTGTGTTGACGTACTTCGGCGCCCACTTCCTGGCGATGTTCAACAGTTGCATAAATCCAATCATTTATTGTTTTATGAGTAAAGCCTTTAGAGTGAGTCAACATTCATATCGTATTTCAGTATTCAATATAACTTTGATTTCTATTAAATTCCTAATTGAAGGAAGACTTCATGTATTTGACGAACAAATTCAAAACGACTCCAATCTATCGAATGAGAATCGGAGCCATTTTTGGTTCGACAACTTCTTAGGCACCCATTCCCGTGAGTTTCAGAGTCAACTCATTTGTTGGTTTGTTTTCAATCATTGGATTCAAACCATTAAATAGTTTTGACTTCTTTTCGACTCAGTTGTGGGTTCAGTCGTCTCATTATTGCTATCAATTTGAGAGCTCAGAATCAAAGGGTTAGGCTCTTGGAAAACACGACATTCCTCTGGAAATCGCAACTTCTGGCAAAAGATTGGAAACTTTGACCAAAACTAATCACTTGTCGCACATCTTCGGAGAGGGAAAGTACTTTCAACACATAATACACGGCGACGACCAACGCCTCAAAAGAGACAAACCCTTTCCAGTCATATATCAGATCTGTATCTTGGAATTCAAGACAACTCCTGATCCTAAAAATGTATTGGCGTTTGAAGACAACTCTATCGGTCTGTCGGCAGCAGTCAGTGCCGGTCTTACATCAGTTTTGGTGAACGACAACAGATTTTTCGACGTAAATGAGTCGAAGGCAGACCTCATTCTCATTCAAAAGACATTTCATTAATTTTATTTTCTCATAAAACTTAATAATAAAAACATAAATCAATTGAAACATATTTTAAATAAAATAAACCATTGATTACATTATCGTTAAACTAATTAAGTTTTGCCAAACTTTTGCCATAATTTTTACGTCATTTATATATAAATGACTGAATGACTGTCTGTTGTCATGACTACACTGTTTGGTTGTCAACACATCCATATTGAGACTCAAACATCTCGTCTCCAGAAATGTCTTCATCTTTGGATCAATTGGAGACAAATTTAGAGTCTTTGACAGAAAATGTCAGACAATTAGGTATTATTGTAAGTGATTTCCAACCTCAAGGTCAGGGACAGACCGCTCTCAACACCAAACTGTAAGCCATTCCTCTGAAGTGACATTAAATTAAAAGCCATTTGTTTTTGAACCTCAAAAGCAATCAAATCGTTCAGTCATTACAAGACATCGATCGCATCAAAACAGAAATGCAGACCAAGAATACCGACATTCAGGTGCCTCTGGAAGTGTTTGAGTGAGTCTTTCGTTACAATTAATTTGGTGTCATATGTTTGACACAAACCATTGATGCCTTGAAATCAATTGATTGACAATTGTTTTTGTCGGACAGTTATATCGATGGCGGACGTAATCCACAGCTATTTACAAAGGATTGTATGGAGAAAGCGCTTCAGAAGAATGAGCATGTTAAGGGCAAAATTGATTCATACAGGGTATGAACCCATTCCTCTTTAACCACTTAATTGATCCATTTTTTTCTTCGCAGAGATTCAAAGCCATGCTTTTGGTTGAGTTGTCGAAAGTGTTTCCCAACGAAATGGGGAAATACAGAGCCGTCAGAGGAGACGAACGATCCTCTAATTGAGATATTTATTCAATTTTATTGAATTACTATTTATTTGTAAAACATTTGAATTTTTTATATAACAAAAAATTGTTCGCAATTTTTACGATTTGTTCCTCAATTTTGATTAAATAATTGAGATTTGATCTGAAGAACGAGTTCTTTAATACATCCGATACTTAATATCTTCTGAATGTCTTAAATGACAGATGAAGTGGTGGTCGCCGTAAGGCCTAAGGTTGGGATCTCTTGGAATTGAGTCTTCATTACTCCTGAGAACAGGTAATCAGGTCTGAAGTACTGTCCCCACGAAGAATAAAAGTGGACCCAATGGTGACAATAAGTGTTATAATTATCTATAACTGAAAAATATAATATCGATTTGTCTGAGAGTCAGCTGTTGTTTAAACTGAAAGACTCTCAAAGAGTTGAAATACGACTATAAATACGTTAACATTGAATCAAATTTCAAGTAATCCAACAAAACATTGATTTTATTTCGGATACAATTAATTTAGTTTTTCATGAATTGTCAAATAAATTAACCATGATCATAATTGCATCATTGTTCAATCAATTATTCAATTTGCCACCCTATTCCATTTTTGGAAAGTATGTGCTAGGTATGAATGATAGGTGTGATAGGTTTTGATAACTTTTCCGGTGAAAAATTTCACGCTTAGAGTGAATTCCGGAGAAAACTAATGAATAAATTATTGAAATATCAAAAAAATCAAAATAACTTTTAATACATTTTTTTTGTTTTTAAAATTAATAACTTATCAAAAATGTTATGAATCGAAAGCATAGCTCTCAGCGGGTCTTCACTCAATTGCAATACTTTTGTATTTAAATTACATTCAAATCCGTATTTGTTTTGAATGATTAATAACTATGAGTTTAATTGAATTTTATTTTTAATCTTGCAAACTTTTTTTCTCACACAAACCAACCCATAATTAGATTAGTTTTCTTCGGAAAACTCACCTCAAATGTGAAAAAAATAAACAAATGAATAGTTATTTAAAGAAATAATTCACAAAATTCAAGTGAAAACCAATTTTCAAAACCTTCAGAAAAATTCAAATAAAGCCTAAAATTGATAATACTTTCCAATGAATAGATATTACATTTCGTTAATGAATTGTATCCTAATTTACATAAGAAATAGTGAATAAAAACTTTTATATATCTTATCTCTGATTTGAATTTCAAATTCAAGTCAATTACAAAATGAATCGAAAGTTTTTTGACAAATGTATAATCCATTTGAAGGACTGATTATAACAAAGCAATTCATTGATCATAAAATTCATTAAAATATTCCTAAAAATTTAGGTTTCGCTCACTTTTGCTTCAATTGTGAATTTTTCAAGATTTTTCTTTTTGAAGATATTTCAACCATTAAAATGATGTCAAATTGGGTTTAAATTAATTTTATTATACCTGTGCTTCGAAAATGACATAACTATGAGTATACTCTAGTAAAAGCTATTGTATTACATCTGAAACGTGTTTTACTAATTGTTTGGCAATTTATTGACTGCAAACTCGAAGAAAATCACTTTTGACTTCACTTAGGGTTCAAAATGTTAGCAAAACTTATTTCAAAAGTTAACAAAAATTTTATAAGTATTCACTCAATTCATGACTTGACGTTAAAAAACAATTATTGAAGAAATGGAACAAAAATTTACAATAAATTTATTTATTGACAAAAAAGTTTCGGAGAAACCCGTCTTTCGTTTGAATATTGATTTATGAGGTTTTGAAAACATAAATGCAATTCATTAAAAAGTAATGATAAAACAAAAGAAAGTAGCAAGATCATATTCCATTGGAGTAAACTAAACTTTATTGAACACAATTTGTTGTGAAACACAACATCTCATAAATTGCTGGATAATAAAAAAGTACAAAACTAGGAATTGGAGAGACAATAGGAATAACGATATTTTCATTTCTTTATAATTGGCCTAAAATAGGGCCAAAGATTAATCAGATTACTATTCGTTCAAAATATAGATTTTATTTCAATTTTTATTTCATTTTAATATCATTTTATTTGCAGTAAAACATTTGTTGGGGACAACCATTTCGAGGAAGTTTGAGCTAAAAATGTTTATTTTATTCCTGTTATGGCTCTTCATAATGAAACAATCTCATTTTAAAATTCACGAATAATACTTTCTTGGTCTTTACTAATTGAATTATCATGATCATTTGTCCACAACACAAGACCTGATGATTAATATTTCCCCAAAACTTATTGAAAATACAAATGATTTCTAATCAATTCAACCATCGATTTATGAATTAAAATTGAAACTGAAAAATGAATTTTTCAAATAAAAGCCCAAATATTTCGATTCATTTTTACGGATAAACCATTTTCTGGAAGAAATTTGATTTTGTTTTAAACAAAACGACAGACAATTTCAGCCGATTTGCGAAACATTATCAATAAGTTATGCGAATTAATTCGTGAATTAATTTTTCAATTTTTCAAACTTTTTACTTAATTATTATTATTGATCGGATAGTCTTTCCTTTTCTCATCTTATCTGACCTTAAATTGGGGTCATTTCAGGCATTCACTCGTTTTAAATATGAATGAGAGAGGAATTAAAGCTTTGATTTCGAGAAAAAAAGGAAACTTTTTGGTCAAATAGGAAGACATTATTTGAATAAAAATTTAATTATTCTTTTCAATTGGTTTATATATATTCTGATCACAATTTTTTTCTGTTTATTCGTTTCATTAGTCGCTTAAAATCAGCAGAAAATTGTAAATTAATTTGTGAGACAATCGGTCAAACATTTGATGAAATTTCTTGTAATGTGAAAGTGATTTGAAAAACAAATACGGATTTCGTTTAACTGTCACTTCAATTGAGGTATCAGTCGTTTGAGTTTTGGGTTACTTTTACTCAAATAAGAAGAAAAATTCCAACGAATCCACAGTTTTTGATATTTTTTTTGATTTTTGACTCAAATCCGTTAAGTTATTTAAAAAAAAGAGTTGAGAGAGAGAGAGAGAGAGAGAGAGAGAGAGAGAGAGAGAGAGAGAGAACTACAGAAAATATTATTAGTTTTAAAGAAGACATTAAAATTCCAGACGGAGAGAGACGGAGAGAGACGGAGAGAGACGGAGAGAGAGACGGAGAGAGACGGAGAGAGAGACGGAGAGAGACGGAGAGAGAGAGAGAGAGAGAGAGAGAGAGAGAGAGATAGAATTCCAATTAATAGAGTATTTAAATAAAATTCATATAAAACTAATGTCGTATATGTTTTACATCACATAATCTCAAAAAACTTGTTTAAAATGACAATTCAATACACAATAAAATTAATATTTTCATTATAAATATTGAATTATGAATTTTGTTAACAAATATTTTAATGACTAAATAAATTTTATTCTCATTTCATGCATTGTTTCCAAAAATCAACAAAAGTTTTTGAAAAATATTTTTGATTTTTCCTCAAATAAAGAGTCAATTATTTGAGTTCCTCTTTTCAGTGGACCATAAAATTGCTAAAATAAATTGAACAAGATTATATATTCCTAGAAAGCTATTCATTCAAATAGATTCTATTGAATTCAAAATTAATGACAACATTATATCAAAACTAAAGCATTTAATAAAATGAAAAATACAAACAACTATTAGACTCTATTTTATCGGTTTTCACATTGAAATCAATTCGCGATTTCCATCATTAAGACAATTAGTCAAAGAAAAAGATAAATCTTAACAAAAGAGACCCAAAAACCAAATCAAATAAAATTTGCAAACAATTTATTTTTACACTGAATTGAATGCCCGTATATTTGCTCAGAAGAAGAAAAAAAACTTTATTTATAAACAGTTTTTTTTTTCGTTGACTTTTTCTCAATACAACTGATTATATCAATTACTGACGATTTGAGAGTTGAGTTTATTTTGATTTTTTTGAGTTGAGTCCCAATACCTCCCAAACTATTAATCCTGAGTTCAAAAAACGTGATTCTCTTCTCAGTCTATAAAATGGTTTTTTGAATATAAGAGAAGAAAAGGAGAAGATCTGTGCCTCGGATTGTGACCCAAATCGTTGGGTTATTCTTGTGTTCCCCCAAACTCTGGTAAACCAAATATTTCTATCCGTAATTCAATTTCTATTAAGTCCTGATTTTTTTATCGCATCCCTTTCCACCAAAACATTCATTAGTGGTTCTCAATTCAAATTTCACTTATTATTAAATTTCAAATAAAATAAAATAAAAAACTAATTATTTAGAAAAATGTTTCCGTAATTTCTATTTTCTAATTAAAATACAATTTTTTTAAATAAAACAAATAATTATAGTTTTCAACAAATCATTACAAAAAACACTTAAAATAGATACAAATTGTCTCAAATGGTCTTTAGATTTGATATGAAAAAAGGGTTTTCAAAGACAAACAAAAGGATTATAATCTAAAGACAGGCATTCAATCGATTGAATACTTTTTATATAAAATCATAGCTTTTATTAAACCAATTAATTGATTGAAAGACTAAATTTAGTTTCATTTAAAGTCCATTAAAATATTGACTCCAATCAATAGATAATAGAAATTGTTTTGTCCTAATAATGAACACATCAGTGATTACTACCATTAGTCTACTCCTCAATAAAATGCCTGATTATGAGTGAAAAGGAAAGGAATAAAACAGCGATTTGTGACACAATTGTATTGAATAAACATTTTTTTTCATACGAAATATATTTTATGTTTTCGTATATATTAGAATTTTTTTCAAAATAATTGCTCATTAATGCCGATTAGAGGTAATCCCTTAAGGCTAGTGATGAGCATTAATTCAATATTTCTTTACTCACTGTGTGTTAGATAACAAATGCTGAGCCAAAAGGTATAGACAGTGGAATGCATTCTTAAAATCTGTGCTTTCAATACATCCCTAACTGTATGTGAGAGAGAGAGAGAGAGAGTGAGCGGAGAGGAGAGGAGACCGCAAATCAGGTAATACTATAACCAATTGAAGATACGCTAAGAATAAAGCGGTTAACAAACAGTGAAGAGTGAGTTCACACAACAAGAGGGGAGAGGGAGAAGAGTCAAGTATATAAGCGGAGCTCATCATCATTTCACTCCTTGTGCCAAATTGTCTACCGTTCACAACAAGTCTCATCACTTTTTCCACTATTGTCTTCACTCTTATTGATGAGTGTTTTTAGAGCTGAACAACAATTACTGAAAACAAAGTCTTAATATTCGGTCTTTTGTTTAATTATTTAATTAATTGTTTAAAAACTAATTTTCATTTTAAAAGTGAGTTATTCTTCAATAAAGACATTGCAATTGTAAACAAAAGTTTAACCTTTCTTATTTATCCATATCCGCCTGGATCATCAAGATGAAGTTCTTAGTCGGACTTATATTAGGTAAGTTATTCATTACTATTATTTTATCATGATTCACTCCTAAACGACTTTAATCCGAAAGTTTTTTTTTTAATCAAAATGTTTTGAAATTCAAATTTTCAATTAATTTATTGATAAAACAGATATAATCATAAAATTTAATTTACGAATAGATTAATCATTTCTATAAAAACATTAAATTATTTGCAAATCACATGAAGTTTAAGAAAATAACGAATCGTATTATAAAATATTCATTCGATTGAAGTCTCAGAAATAGATTTTAATAAACACTGAATTTGTATTTATTATTCAATTATAACTCGAATACGAATTTATCACTTTTGTTGGTGACCCGACTGACCCGACACATTTACAAATCATTATAATTTCATAACTTTTATCAATTTCCTAATAATATTTCATTATTTCATTTGATTTAAATGAATTGAAAACTAAAAAGTTATTTGAGGTATTCATAGCAATCAACTTGATTAATTTGCTTAGAATTTTTTATCTTGTTGATATTTTTTGAGAGCATCCTATTTCAAACTGAATTAGAAAATATTTAACTCAATTAACGTCTAATTAATTACCCGAAAGGGCTGACCATTAGAGCATTTCTTTCATTTCATTTCATAATAAATTTGCATAAATTGAGTGAAACTGTAAGTAATTTAAACACAAATTTGAAAATAAATTAGTTTTCACTTCAAGTAAAACATGATTTTAAACGAAAGTCTTAAAAACTTATAAAACATTTTTTCATACAATAAAAAAAAGGACTGACTCTTAAATCCAAAGCTCAATAAATATTCAGACGAAAGATTAAAATTGAAAAAAAAACTAAAAGACAAGAATATCGTAAAGAAGTTAAAGAACCAAAAAGTAAACTAAATATAGCCTTTAATATGTCATAAATTATTATAAAGAGAAATAAAAAATTGAAAAATCCTTCAATACTTTCACCGCTCGTAACCAACAAAAGATTTAATTTCAACGCAAAGGATAAAAAAGTTTGGACTAAATTTACGCTCAATTCCTGTTCACAAAGTTCTGAAGACATGCCACGAGAAGACAAGGCTTATGATTGAGTCAAACTAGAAAACTATTAAACAGTTTCCAGCTTTAGTTTAACAATAGATAAACTGTGGGATGATTTATAGGATCGGGATATTTATAAATCGATTTCAAACGTTTTTTTTCAATCGAATCGAAAGAGTATTGAAAATCAAAAAATTTTTCATTTCGTCTGAAAAGTTAAATAACGCGGAAACAGACATTTGATTGAAACATATGAAACATTTTTTTCAAATAATAGGATGAAATCATTACAGAAAAACTATAAACTAATTCATTTTCATTCCACAAACAAATTGGTAATTATTTTTGCGATAATCAAAACCATTATTTGACCTAAACTTATGAAGAGTCAAAAGTTTTCAAATGAAATATTCGCCAAACAATTGATTTCTTTCCAAAAGAAATGGAAATAAATTGAATTTAATCCAAAGATCTCAGAAATTGGGTTCAATTAACGGAATTCATTCAAATAAATCAATTCTTTATATAATATTCGCATTTAATCAAAGGATTTAATCAAAAGATAAGAATCAAAAAAAAATCTTACAATTGGTTTAAAAAATTTATGAAATTATTAAACAAAAGGCAATAACACGAGTCATATAAGCAAATGAAAACCAAAATTATTTTAATTTGAGACAATACTCAATGAAAGCGAAATATTTTTAAAACTCAATTCAAAGGTGTCTTAAGTTTCCATTAAAAGTGTTTAACAAAGCATTAGTTGAGTTAATACTTGAAACAAAAGATTCAAAACAAAAAAATTTATTAATATTTGGGAGTAATAAAGAAACGTTATATTTGATGTTTATTGTTTGATCATGGTGAAATATTTGTGGTATGAATAGATCAGGAAACAATAACAGATATTTACTGAATTTCCTTAATGGAGTAATCAAGCTAATTTTTTTCCCAATATATTTCTATTTTGATCTCAACTAAAATAGATAATAAATATGAAAATATTGAGAATATTGAACATTAAGTTCGGATTTTTCAATAGAATCTAAATGTTTAAGATACATTAAATAAAAGTCAATTTTGCCGCAAGGATATATTCCAAACATTTGGCACAAAGTGATAAATAGCCGTAAATTTTCTTCCATAACATCTTCTTTTTTAAATTCAAAACATTTTCCAATATTTATATAATCCTATCAACAATTCATGACCTAATCTCTCTCTCTCTCTCTCTCTCTCTCTCTCTCTCTCTCTCTCTCTCTCGCCTCCCGTCCCTCTCTCCCCAATAGTCAATAAAACTTTTATATAATACTGAAAACGAGTGAAACTTTTCTGTGAAACTATTTATTCAATTCTTAAAGCATTTGAGAAAAGTTGAGAAAAAGTATTTAATTGTTTGAAATAAAGTGATTTTACATACATTTTAAACGAAATAATTCCTTATTGTCTCTGAATTTGCAATTAATGTTTGTAAACACGAAACACAAATTTCATTAGAGTTTTTCAAAAGTAATAAATATTTGTTTTCTAATTTCAATATATTTTGACATAAAATCAATTCAATTAATATTAAAATGAATTACAATTACGTGAACTTTCATCTGAATGTTTCGTTTCTCAATATTTTTTCTGCTAATTATTGGGTTAACGAAAAATTAAGGGAAAGTAATCAAAACTTATTCAAAGTTAGAAAATCAGATAAAATAACATTACATTTAATAAAACACCAATAATTTCAAATCTCGTCTCAATTGAAACCCTGAACCTATAGGAAAGAAAGGCTTAAACTCTCAGACGATAACATAATTTATTCAAAAATTATTAACAATTTTTAAATTCATTGAAAAAAAAACCAATAGATATGTAATACTTATGACCCGTTTTAATGGATTTTCAATTTTATTGCAAAAATTCATTTTTCGACTCCAGAAAGCAATTATCAGAAAAACTTCCTCGATCATTTCAATCAGTTGTTGCATGATAGAATACACTTAATATTTTCTCCAAGACAAATCAAATTTAATTCATACCCAATCTCTTTGCAAGTTTGTGCCGTTATATTGGCTCTTAGTCAATCAAAATCGTTGAAAAGGAGCAAGAGACAGGACCAGGCCTGGCAGTTACCCGATGGCGCCGAACTGATACTCAGTGTGAGTCTAAAACTATTAAACAATAATTGTATTTAAGAAAAACAATTAATATATTTATAGAACTATTTTAATCAATGGCTATATTTATGAGTCGATTCAACTTAAAACTTAATCCACAAAAAAAAGCCAAAAACTTTTGTTACAATTATTGCTTTGAATTATAATTGCGATGAATCTCTCAAACACTAAATGGGAAGCCATAAGATATATGACCCGTTGTTTGTTAAAATAAGTGACAGTTCGCCCTAAAAACATCAAAAGAGATAATAATTTTATTGAAAGTATGAAAAATTTTTAATTTGAAAATATAACAAAAAACATTTTAAACCAAATCACAAACTCATTAAAATACTTAACAATTTAATGAAACAGGTGCCCAGTCTTTTAAAATGACCAAATCCAATTTCAATCTAATTTCAAATCTAATCAATCAATCAATGGGGTCATCAAATGAGCTAGCAACCGAATAATTAATCGTTAAATATTCAACTTATCAGAACTTTTTTAATCAATTTAATTTTCTCCTTAACAAAGGTATTGAGTTATGCTGAGCGCAGTTATGCTGAGCAAAGTTATGCTCTGCACACCTATGACTCAATTGTAATCCCATTACATAACCCGATATCCGTCTAAAAGATTATGTAAATTAGAAAACCATTCGTTGTTTTCGTGAGTCATTTGAAATCGTTTTTATAAATTCAATCAAATTTTTATAATCGAAATGAGTTTTTGGAAAAAATAATTCACAAAAAAAACAAACTTTTTTGCGGAAGAATACAAAAGCAATAAATCGATTAAATATTCAATGAATTCAAACAATTTTGTGCCAAAACTGAATAAAAATTATTGGATTTTCTTGAAATTCAGTGTTTTTTTTGTAAGAAAAAATGATTACAAAACTAATCGTCGATTTGTTTCTATAATTCAGAGTCCATTACAAACTGGATTCCAGTGCTCTGATGACGGATACTATGCGGACGTTGAGAACAACTGCCAGATATTCCACGTCTGTCACCAGCAGACAGACCCCGAGGGCAGAGCTATTATGAATCACTGGTCATTCCTGTGCGGCAATCAAACCATCTTCAATCAGCTGACACTTACCTGTGCTTTCGAAGAGGAAGCCATCCCTTGTCAGAGCGCTCCCCAGTTCTTCGGTCTGAACGCGAGGATCGGTCAGCCAGAGGTCCAGTTCCTCGACGACAACGATATCGAGACCGGATATAAACTGTATCCGAGAAATGCCAACAAATAGATTATAGACTAAGACTTAATAATTTTTTAATAAACAAAAAAAATGTTATTCTTTTCAATCAATTATTAAATAAATTTTAAGAATATTCTAATGATATTCAGTTTTATATTTGAATTTCTAGTTTTGAATTTTCATTTATATATTATTTTTTATTAAATTTTGAATTTTTAATAATTTTATTCGCATTTATATATCAATTATTATATCGATCTTTGAATCCAATGAACTACAGCTTAAATATCAGACACAAAGACGCGTCGTTTTTCATCCAATTGTATAATAGTTTTAATTTTGATTTTATATAACGTTTTATATAATTCTTTAAATATTTTTATACCAATCAATCATTTCATTCATTTTTGTTGAACACATTTTATCGATTAATTTGTTGTAAAAAAAACTTAAACCAATTTATATAATACTTTTATGAAATTTATTTTTATATTATAATAATATATTTAAATATCAATACATTCTCTCTATTAATATAATATCGGAACGAATGCAATGAATTTTAAACTTAAATATCAAAACATTTAACGAATAAAACTGTGATTCGGATAAAAAAAATTGAAATTTATTACAAATGAAATGATGTTTCGATTGAAAAAAAATCGTGATTTGAATTGAGTTCACAAAAGTGTTAAATATATATAGCTTTCAGTGGGAAATGAGATAAGACTTTAAATTCATTAAACAAATTGATCGCATCTACACGTATGCTGTGCTAACCATTAAAGTAATTTATGTTTAATCTCTGGAACTGTCCGCTCATCATAACTCACTTCACAACCTGAGAACAGATCCCAATCTCAGGCTCTGATGAAAAACGACACGAATTGGATACAATTGTCAGTCGTATGTAAAATCACTATCAATACAACCATTAACGGCAGCCACTGGTCATCAAAATTGTATCATGCCACAAAAATCTGATACCTTAATGCTTTTCTTGGTTTTCCAAGAGTTGATCCCAAATTGTTGTTCAATTTTAAAACAATTACTGAAAAAAATAAATTAAAATTTCAAATAATTGTTATATAATTATGTAAAGCAATAAATCTATTCATAATAAAGGGTTTGAGTTTATTTTAGAACTGAAATAATATACTTGAATTAGAACTTACCTGATAATGTCCAAACTCAGTATAAAAATACAAAAATTCACATAAATTTCAATAATTTAATGAGTTTTCTAAAGAAGTTTTTAATAAATATTACAACAAATTCTCGATTTATCTCAAAAAAGACACTAAAACTTAAATTAATTAATCGGAAAACACTTTCAAAGCATAGAATTTCACAATTGATTCATAAAATTCAACTAATTTTTCGACTAAAGGAGAGATCTATGAAAATACAGCAAAAATCTATGAACTCATGTATAATAAACTTCAAGAGAAAGTGGGTCTCAATTAATATAACACTAAATTAAAACTAATAATAATTTACGAAAAAAATATGAAGTTTTAAATTAGTTAACATCTAGTGAATGACGATGGTGATTATTCTCAATTTAATTAATTCAGTTTAAAACTGAAAACTAATAAATAGTTTTGAATTGAATTAGAGTTGACTTTTGATTTTGAGCTAAAAACAGACCAATAAATAAATAAATGATTGAAAACAATGTTTCAAACTATCGTTAAATTAAGAAATACTTTAAATAAAAAACAATTTTAGAGCTATTTATGAGAATTTTGTACTCATTTTCTAAATAGATCTCAATTTTAAGCAAAAACTAAAATTAAATCAAAACTAAAAACAATTATTAAGTTTCTCTTTTAATCTTAAGATCAGCTCTTTTTGTCGTAATCTTCGTTAGCGTCGAGTATTTCAACAGCGCAGAGGAGGACCCGGAGGTCACCGAAGTGTACAGAGACTGCTTGGGAGTGACATTCAGGAACATCTTCGCCATGAAAGAGGTTGTGCCCCAAAACACAGGCCCATTCATAGCCATGAGTGGCAGACAAGTGACTGGTTATCCCGCGCGCGATATCTATGAATGTGTCGAAGCGGTAGATGTTTTCGATGGCCACCCGAACCACTTGATTCCGTATAGACGTCTCCAATGAGTTGTAATCAATTATCGGGTGATATAAGTGTGAGCGCGCTTTCATTATAACCTCATGTGGTTCAACCTAGGTCATATAATAAATCGATAATTTATAATAATTAGGGACAATTTTTTATGGAGGTATTTATTAGAAGCAATTTCCCACTCAATACCCTTTCCTCACGTGTTTGAAAGGCTTCAATGGATTTTTCTCTGAGAAAAGAGGAATTGCTTCTAATTTAATGACTACATACGACATACCTGTTTCATGATCTGAAACATAACGACCTGTGCGTCGCCGAACGAAAACGATAGGTAAGTGCCGGCGATGTAATTGAATCGGGCGTTGAAGCCGTGCGGACCGATTACGCACTGCCAGTACTCGCCGTGCATTTGGTCGAAGACCGACGATATGTTTGACGATATTTTGTCGTAAGTGTTGTACTCCTGAAAGGCGATGATAGCGGTTGTGATGGCCTGTGCTTTCATTGTCTCAGACATCTCGCAGTCCATTATCTTTACTTTGTTTTTGTCGGTTCTTCGCGCGTCTCTGCAGTAGAAGAATATTTTATCAAATATATGGCAAACATTTTAAAAAGCAGTTAATCATTGAACAAAAATTATTGTTTACATTTGAAAATGAATGGAAAATTTATTCTGAAATAAGGATACATTGAAACCAATAAAATTATTGGAGGTCATGACGAGACCTTTACTTTGAGCAAGCATCATTTACCATCTAGTCGAGGTCATCAGTTACAAAGTTTTACTGAGAAATATCGCTCGACTTGTGCTCAACGCTATGTTTATGCGATAATTGCTTTCAGTCTCAAGGACTCGAAGATTTATATCGTGAGACACTTTGCACAGATTTTTAGGGAAACCCTCCTTTTGACCAAAAGTCTAAAGTTTTTATCGTTTTGTTTACGGAATACTTGTTTACTTTTAAAACATGGAAAATTTTTGAAACATTTTTGGGTTATTAATTAGATTTGAGATAATCGATAGGTCATCGAAGAGCACGTACTGCTCAAAACCTTACGATATAAGATAAGGAACTTTAGATTTCAAATAATTTTTTCCAAATTACATGTCCAAGATTATATTTTAGGCCAATTTCAAGTTTCCATCAAGGTTAAGCATATGTTTCTATTGAGTTAATTAGCAAAGAAACTATTAAACCGGTCATTAAATTGCTGGTCAAAACTCTTTAGAGTCTTATTTCACTCTTTCTGATGCCATTGAGAGCCGACAAAGTGAAGACATACCTCATTAGCGTAACGCAAGAAACCCTATTATTATGGATATTATAACGATTTCGCCATAATTTTAATTAATTATAGTTTAAAACTCATGGCTTTTCATCGCAATTCATGGCTCTTAAAATGTTTCAAATTCTGAGTAAAAGTTAGTATAAAAGCTATAATAAGTATAAAAGTGAATTCAATTTCTGATAAAAGCAATCATTTGCCTGTAATTCAGTTCAAGAGCTATAACTTAAATATTTGAGAATACAATTATGTGTTAAAGACATTTGACAAATTGCACGACTCATTTTGAATACCCCTTTATTAAAGTCACACAAAACTGGACTCAAAAATATAATTAGATTTGAGATCCACCGGAGAGTGGAGTCCTTCTGTTTGGACACAAATTCTGTTCCGTTAATTATAAACCAAATGATAAACTAATGTTAATTCTGAGCCCAATGTAATTGAAGTGATCGCACGGCTTATATCATTTGCAATCATTAAATAAAAATCAGTGCCGATCATAGCCTGTCCCTCAATAAACTATTTCAATTAAATATAAGACATTTAAGTGTTATAATACCTTTCAGTAACTTTCAATATTTTTTTATTCATTCAGTAATTCATTTGAAACATCCCTTCAAATATTCAGACTTACGGTTATTATTCAGATTTTTCTTCTTTTTTAGGCCCGTCTTCTCTATTCCCACAAATTAAACTGAACTGAACTTAAGTTAACTTAACTGGATCATTGATCAAGTTCTAGGAATAGGATATTTCCAATCCTTAAACTCAAAAAAATTTAGTATTCCATAAATTTCGCAAATATATTGATTTGATAATACTCTTGGAATAAATTCATAAAATTTGGTTAATAACAAACAAAAACAAAAATAATTCTCAAATAAATTCCTTTTTGTCCGAAAAAAAAATCACCAAATGATTGAACGACACATACATTTGAACCCTTATTCCTATAGACATAATAACACTAATAATGAAGTCGTGAGGACTTCAAACACACATCCAATTCATGTCTATTATATAATTCAGACAAAAGGATGAGTTTTTTGATTGAATTATAATAACAAGCGGTTTGTGTTAATCCAAAACAAACTGTTCTATGAGTGGAGACCAAGCAATCAGTTCTTAAGATTTGTTACAAAACTCAGATTCATTACCGTAGAGGAGGTCTCTAAGAAAATTATGTCAGGAATAGTGACACCTCATCCGATGTGTGAGTGACTGATTTGATGAGATGTAGTACTTATAAATGTTCAAGGGTGATTGAAAATCGCTAAAACTCGTGATACTTTTGAATTTTAAACAAAACCAACGAAAGGTCTCCATTGGAGAGACATTATAAAAGATGTTTTGTTGAGTTCATACCTCATAAACCTTTCACACAATTCCTACGGAAAAACTTCAATCAAAAGAAGATTTCAATTACTTCGGAATATTCAACACAAATCAAAACCGAAATACTATTCAATTGTGAATTTAATTTACAACTCATTGAATATTTATCAATACGTAAAACTGAATTCCTTTGAAATTCTTCGCAAATAATATATTTTTTGTTTTTCTTTTTATTCACGTTTTTAGTGATTTTTAGAGGATATCGATTGAAAACTACTGTCTTTTCCAAATATTTTCAAAGAATATAAAAAAAACTCAAAAATAATATTAAAGTAAAATAATTGCAAATAAAGCGATAGAAAAGATATTTTTGTTTGACTATCGATTGATAAAAGTATATAATAACGTATTACTTGATAACATCCGTTTGCGAGGGTCTTGACATCCGAAACATAATCACTTGAATGTCTTTATAGGAAAACCAAAGAAGAGTTCCCTCGACGTAATCAAAGTGCGATACGAAACCGGGCGGACCCACCAAACAGAACCAGTGTTTACCGTACTGTAGGTCAAACTCTTCGGCCAATTTGATAGCGATATCAGACTTCTTGGAGTTTATGGGAATACCGGGCTCTTCGAAGGCGAGCATAGCTGTTCCCAAAGCATGTCTTTTCATGGAGTCAGTCATTTCTGATTTAATGATCACAAACTTTGACTCCTGGTGTATGTGATTACCCAGGCCAGCCATAATCAATAATTTAGTCAATAAACTTGCAATAAAAAGTGGCATTTCGTCAAAACATTATTAAAAAACTTCGAAAACACTTTTTTAATAAATTAAAAGTATTTTTAATTTAAGAAATGAAAAAACTTTTAGTAAAACAAAATTCCACTTCAGGTGAGAACAAAATAATTGAAACAATATTTTGATAAAAGTTTTTGTCCTGAAGTGCACTTTCATGCGATTCATTTGTCTATTCGTTGCCTTCGGACAGGTATGCAATCAAAGGCTATGAGACAAACAACTGATTCACAATCGCATCGGTATATCATTCCTAAGACACCGATTGGCACTGAAGTACGTATCCTTTTATAAGGAAATACATCACAAAAGAATGCATTCAGTCATCTCTTTGAATGGATGATAGTTTATGAGTAAACTCGTCGATTGCGTCCACTCTTATCATAAACTTGCAAAAAATAAACATTGAATTTAAATAATAAGATGAATATAATTAAAACATTTAAGAAAAATATTTTAAATCAAACTATCATTCAATGAATGAATATTTTATGAAACAAACAAAAAGATTGATTCAATGCTAAGCTATTCGTAAGACTCATCTCTTATATACAGTTAACACAAAATTCATCGAAAAACACTCAGAATTTGAAGGAAATGCTGACTTATTTTTATAGGTGTTTTGAGTGACGGTTCAGTTCAATATTGTTATCCAATTGAATGCTTAGAGTAAAACAGTGTTGAGAAGAAGTACAGGAATAATAGAGAATAACTTTTTGTATCTTTTTATGGCTCTACTGTTGATGAGCCACAGCACAGCACTGGCCGTCAATCCTGTTTTCGGAGTCAGTCCTCAACGACTGACTGTTACTCAAAGCGATTAGACTTCGCATTACGCGAAAGTGGCTCTCAATTGATCGACAGATAAATGCAAACATTTTTTTGCTTTGAGTAAAAAAAAAGAAAGAAAAAAGATTTTAAACGACCATTAAAACAATTGAACTTAAAATTATCCTGTACATTATTATTTAGCAACATGATCGAATTTTATCGAAACATTTCTTATCCAAAATCAAAACCATTTTCAAAATTGGAGTGCGTTTCCCATCCCTTGTTAAAGGAGCAGACTATTGCTTCTAGCGATCGGAACTCCTACTTAAGTTATTTTTCATTCATTACATTACGACTTGTTTTTCGATCAATATTTTTCATTCAATTCATAAAATGAGTTTCATATGAATAACACAAATTGGTTTGAATCTAATCTTCTTATTTCAGTAAATAATATCTTAATTTTCAAAATTCAATGTTTATTTTTATTACAAGTTTATTATGAGAGTAGACTTAATAATTGAGGCATTTTTCAAATTGTATTTTCCATTAAGAGGTGGTTTTTATTCTTTGATGTCTTTCCTCATAAAAGGATACTTCAGAACAAATTGATGTCTTAAGAATGATATACCGAAACGATTATCAATTAGTTAATTGTCTCAAACACTTTGATTGCATTCCTATCCAAAGGCAACGAATAGACAAATGAATGGTACGAAAGAGCACTTCAGGGCTAAGACTTTCATCAAATGTTTTTTTCAAATATTTTCTCACCTGAAGTGAACTTTTGTTTTATTAAAAGTTTTGATGTTTTTTTTTAAAATCAACAATACTTTCAATAGTTTGGAATGTTTTTGTCTTGAAAAATGTATTAAAGAAATTCCGTTTTTTATTGCAAGTTTATAAACATAAATGGAATTTTAAAGAGCAGGCTAAGCATATCAAAAAAATCTGATATATAAATCAATTTGGCCAAAGAGTTTGACCTACAGTGCGGTAAACGGTTCTGTTTTGTAGGTCTACCCGATTTCGTATCGAACTTTGATTACGTCTTTTGCAACTCTTCTCCAGTTTTCCTATTAAGACATTAAAGTGATTACGTTTCAGATGTCTAGACCATCGCAAATGTGTATAAATTATTGACAAAAGAATGTATTGATTATACGCTACAATCAATACTTAGATTCTTCTGTCAATCGAAATGAAAAAAAAACAAAACATAAAACATTTCTATCGATTCAGTAATTATTTTGATTCAAAAAATGTAGTTTTCATTTATTTGATATGTTCTCAAAAATAGATCAAAATATAATTTCCTTCAATTGTAAAAAAAATCGTAATAAAACTTTTAGAGAAATCCAGTTTTACGTATTGATAACTATTTTAATGAACTGTAATTTAAAATTATAATTGAATACTATTTTGATTTTTTTTGTTAGACTTAAATTCACAAAATAATTGAAATCTTCTTCAATTGAATGGAGTTTTTTCCTAATTTTGTTGTGAAATGTTTTGACGGATGAACTCAGAAAACTTTTTGGTGTTTCTCCACTGGATATCCTTTTTGGAGAATTTTTATGTAATTCACAAATATCACGATATTTCCTATAAGCAATCACCCTAGTACATCTAATACTTTTGTATAGACTGGATCCTTCACTCAATCATATGATGAGGTGTCTGTATATCTGACATAATTCTCATACGAATCCCTTCTTCTTTGGTAACAGATTTGAAATTTATGACACATATATAGAATTGATTGTCTCATCTCTACTCACAGTTTGTTTTATATAAAACTGTGTTTAATATAATTTGAATAAAACTTATTATTTTATTTCAATACTAATTTAGACATGATTTGGATGTTTGTTTGAAATACTCACGACTTTATTATCAGAGTTATTACATTTGTAGTAATGATTTCTCATAAATAAATCGTTCAATCATTTGATGTCTATATTTTGAAAAAAATTAGTATTTTATTTGAAAATTATTATTGATTTCTACAATAAAACAAATATTATTCCAAGATTACTATCAATTAAATCTGACTCCGTTTTATTGATTACTTAATTTAATTGATTGATTCGGAAATCCCTAAAAATTGATCTAGTTAAGTTTAATTTTTAAAAATGAAGACTAATTGAATGTAATATAACCTAAAGTCTGAATATTTGAAGAAAAGTTTGAATTACTGAAAGTTTTTATTCGCAACATTTGATTGAAATGCTTTATTGAGGGACGGGCTCTCATAGCCAGTGCTTCACTGAATTTTTTAATGATTCCAAATGATATAAGCCGTGCCATCACTTGAATTATAATTTTGGACAAAACTGGATCATCATTTGATGTGTTATTAGCGGAATAGATGAGTCCACTATCCATTCAATTTTAAGTCTAATTTGAATTTGAATTAAGTTTTGTGTCATTTTAATGAAAGGGTTCCCAAAATATTCCATAAAATTGCGAAAAGTTTTTAAATTAATTCTCAAATATTTAGGCTTTGAATTCAATTAATTAAGAATAAGTTTTAACAGAATTTTTTGTATATTTCATCACTTATTGTGACTTTTGATAAGAATTAATATAACATTTGAAACATATTTAGAATAAAATGATTCAAAATTATGTCGAAATCCTTATAATATCCGTAATAATAGTATTTCTTACGTTACGCTAATGAGGGATGTCTTGTGTGTCGCATATCATTGAGAAGAGTGAAACACATGGACTGTAAGACAATTGTGACTCAAATTCATTACCGGTTTCATTATTTTTAGTCAAAAATCTTTGTAAATGACTTTTTGGAACAACTCATCTTCAAATTCACTCTTGATCAAAATGGTTTTTTTTAACAAAAGTGCATATAAACTACCTTAAGCATTGAATTGCATGAATAGTAAACATTTAATATAATTGAGCCAATTATGTAATTGATGATCTCACAAGTTTGATAGATGCAGGATCAATTTAAAGTTATTCTATGGTCTCTTCATGACCTAACAATTTGTAATTTTATTGCTTTCAATATATCTTTAATTCAGTTTTTTTATGTAAACAAAATTTGAATGAATTTCAAAACGAATTGCTCTAAAAGTTAACAAATGACTGACAAATGTCTTTGATTTGACTGAAGATTCCGAAGCAAAGAAAAGATAAGAGATAATGAAAGCACAGCCTGTGCCGCACAGGCCATAAATCCGGGTTATCATATATTCCAGGATTACAACACTTACGACAAAACATATCGCAAGTCTTGGACCAAATTAACGGCGAGTAATGGCAGTGCGTAATCTGTCCGCACGGCTTCAACGCCCGATTCAATTATAGCGCCGGCACTTACCTATCGTTTTTGTTCGGCGACGCACAGGTCGTTATGTTTCAGTTATTAAATGAGAAGTGATTCCTCTTTTCTCAGAGAAAAATCCATTGAAGCCTTTCAAACACGTGAGGAAAGGGTATTGAGTGGGAAATTGCTTCTAATATATATAAACTCTGAAACTAATTATTAGTAATTATCGAATTATATGACCCAGGGTGAAACACTTGGGTTATTATTCAACTTATGAAACAACCCGACCATTGATTAATAATAATGATTGATAATGATTATACCTAGTTAGGGGCTGAGGTACAATCATGGTTTGAGTGGACATCGAAAACACCGATAGATTTATAGGATAATTATTATTACAAAAATGATATTAAAATAGATCTCAATTTTGCAAGTTATCTAATTTTGAAAAACATAAACTAAACTATTCTTTAAAAAAAATGAAACAAGAGCAAATTGCTGGATAACTCGGATGCCATTTGTAGCCAAAACTTTATGTATTTTTTCAAATTGAATATTGAGCATTATGAACAAATATTAAAATTACAGTTTGTAACTTAATTCATCTACCACACTTTCAGATAAATTAGCTTTCGCAGAAAGGTCAAACATTTCCGATGAAGATTGTGAGCCATCATAAAACAACCTAGATTGTATTGTCGAGAATAAAAAGTTTATTTTTTTTGTTAACAATTTCTTTTGAATTTGAATTAATATTATTTGTAAAGTATTTAAGTTTTTTAAATCATTTACTAACAGTCAATGAAGCGAACAGTTTAGGAGATTATCAATTATTGTATAATTTAAAAGTTCGCACAGAATAAACTTTTGTAGTCTTTTGTAGTTTTTTTTGCAGCAAAAAAGTATTTTTAAACACTTTTGTCACAAAAGTTTTGTGAACTGAATTTGAATCACAATTTTATTCGTTGAATATTTTTATATTTAATTTTAAAATTCATTGCATTCCTATCAATAATATTAAAATAAAGTGAATTCATTGATATTTAAATATATTTAATAATAAAAAAAAATAATGCCATAAAAAATAATATTATTTTAAATAATTCCGTTTTACCCCTACCTGTGCTGTCATATGTGCATAATATGCATCAAATCACGATAACAGTGGCCGCAGTTATAGCTCAGTAATTAAATGTTGAGTACAATAGGAGATCAGCATAAAAGTGATGATTTGATGCGCCGTCACATCCGCTATAATCCATATGAAAAATGGACAGACAGACGACTACCGCTAAATCTCAGTTAATAATACTTATTATTGTTATTCTTTTGACGTTACTCTCAATAAACTTAACATTAATGCAACGTTTTATTCATTTAAAGTACCTGTGCGTAGATCTTAGCGGACGGGACCGCCGTAGCCGTAACTCAACAATAGAGTAAAACTTTTGAATTTTTTTTTACAAATAAAAAAAATAATCGGAATAAACGGATTCAACAAAATATTAATCAAATGATTGATTGATATAATGATAAATACAAATACAATAAAAACTAATAATACAATTGATGGTAAGAGACGGGTATTTAAGTTTAGAATTAAAGTTTAGTTTATTTGATAGAAAAATCAATATAATAATTGGTATACAAATATAAATGAGAATAAATTTCATTTGAAATTCAAAAATCAATAAAAATAAATTAAATTTCAAACAAGAAATTCAAATAAATATAAAATGAATATTAGTTTGAAGTTTACGATCAGTTCTATAATCAATGCATTTTATGATATGTTTTTATGTAAATAAAAAATATTATTATAATTATTATAAATAATTTAAAAAATCAATTAATTAATTGAAAACATTTCAAATTCTTAAACAAATTTATTCTAATTCTTAGAATTCAATCAAATGTGTCTCAATTTGTATCTCAACTTATCATATCCGGTGGTGATATCGTTGTGATCGAGGAGTGACCCCTCATCTCTTCCGACCCAACGAAGACCTCAAAGAAATTACTTTCTTTTTAAGACAATTTGATTCCCGCACAGGAATGGCCACAATAGGACTGATCGGTGTCTATGTCTAGACGTGAAGTTTCTAACAATAGTTCTGTACTTCAGTATAATAATCGTCTTAAGAGGACTGGAATCAAGTTTGTAATGGACTCTGAATTTCATGCAAACAAACCATAAGTTTAGTTAACAATCATTTTCTCCGACAAAAAGTCATTGAATTATAAGAATCATTAAGTTTTGGCTAAAATTTATTTCAATTCATTGAATATTCAATCGATTTATTACTTTTGTATTGTTCCGCAAAAATAAAAATTCTTTGAATTATTTTCCGATAAATCTTTTCGATCACAAAATTTGAATGAATTTAATGAAAAAACAAAATCAAAAAATCTCACGAAAATAACAAAAGGTTTTCATATTTACATAATTTTTTAGACGGATATCGGGTTATGTAAAGTCATTGTAAATGAGTAGGTGTTGTATCATATTATAGGATAAATCCAAGAAAAATATGACTCAAAGTTTAATTAAAATTTTATTAAAAACGATTGAAAAAATATTATTCAATACATTTTTTGATTTAAAAAAATGGATTCTTATAAAATTAATGCAAAAAATGACAATTTAGCAAGACAATTTTCTGTAAAAATATATTTGTAAGAAAAAGGTGTAAAAAATTATCAAAAAATACGTTTCAATCGTTTAAAATGAAAAAAAAGTTGACGTAATCATGATTAACGTTGTCCAGGGAAACTTTTCTCCGACTTATCTTGGAGAGACAGTTTGCGAAGATCGTCAACGGCCTTCTTCTCCTTTTCCTTTTGTTTTTCCATCTTTTCATCTTGTTCCATTTGTTGCCTTCGTATTTTTATTTGTGCCGCCATTACTGCCTGTCGTTCGCGAATTTGTTCGTCACTCATCTTAAATATTTCAAAAAAGTTTATAATTTAATATAACTTTAAAATATTTATACATTTTGTCTATTCTGTTGTCTCCTCATGTTTTTCAAACAGCTTTAAAGGGAGTTCTCGAAACACTGAACTGACTTTAGTCTGAAACAAATGCTCAAAACTGAATAAAAATTGTTAGCAAAACATACCATGGTATACAACCCTTTTTCTTGGATAAATAATCAAAAAGTTATACAAAAAGCAAAACAAAAATTGGAACATATTTTTGAAGTTTGAGACTTTGAGTCCATAATTTTCAACTAATGGCCCATAACTTAAATGGCACTGAAATTACATTTCTATTATATAAGCTAGTAACAAAGTATAAGTTAAGTAAAGTATAAGTTAGAAACAAATGGACGACAAAAAGTATTTTCAGATAAAAATGAATTACTTTGAGATTAGATAACAATTGTTTCATAACTTTTATTCAATTTCAACGATAGGTATCTTTTCTTTTCAATAAATAAAATCAATTCATTCATATCTTGTTTAACTGAAAACTGTTTTTTTCTCATATCATCCGTTCCCTCGTCTTAAGATCACTATTGGATGTGTTGTCACTTTCCCTTAATTTGAGTATTGAATGTATGTCTGAGTCATATGTTTATTCTCCAGAAACAAATCCCAAATAAGAACAATACGGGAGATATCGGGAACTATATGTCAGTTATTTGTCATTTATTTTTGAGTAAACCTTTTTTACAATAATTCATGAATTCAGTGTTAATTGAAAAAAATTGAATCCTGTTTACAACATTTCCTTTAGATTATTATTACTATTAATTAAATTTTGAAACAAAAATAATTTCAAAATAAAAAAAAATGAAATATTTTTAAAGTCTTATAATAAGCGGTGATATAATTGAGTGAAAACTTCAATAAACTGAATGTTGATATCCTTCAGAGAACAGCATTAAAAACAATTATTTGAACCATTCTTTTAGCACAAGAGCAGTGTTGGTATAACCACTTATTTACCACAACGTATCCTATCCTTGAAAACCCGTTCATTGGATTTGTTGAACACCTTTTTATCCGCATATTATTCACAACACATTGCCATCAATTCAAGCGATCAGTTTCGACAATATCTCAAATGTTTTGGACATAACATAAAAATTACTCAAATATTACAAAATTATGAGACTTTTAATATCGATTTCATTACTATTGTTGGGGTATTCCTCCGCTCAGTTGGGTTTGTATTCAACCAAAAACTTGTTTATCAAATGATTTTGTTTTAACCCAAATTCACTTCAGTATCAAAAACTATTACTCTTAACAATGGAGTCGAGTGTCCGATACTGGGATTGGGTAACAACGAGGACAACTTGGAATTGGCTAAAATGATGACCAAGGAGGCATTAAAAGTTGGGTACAGACACGTCGATACGGCTGCCTATTATGAAAATGAGAGGGCTGTGGGTCAGGGACTCAGAGAAGCGTTAAGAGAGAATCGCATTAATAGAGGGGATGTTTTCCTCACATCCAAGATATTCTGGGGGAACCACCCGGAGTCAAATCGACGCCAGAAGACCGTAGAGAACGTTCAGTTGGCGCTCAAGAACTTAGGCCTCGATTATATCGATCTAATGCTAATGCATTCGCCTTCAAGTGATCCCAAAGTCAATAGCGAGGTATGGAGTGGTCTCGAGGAGGCTCTCGACCAGCGTCTGGTCCGGTCTATCGGTGTCTCCAATTTCAATGTCAACCAATTGTCAGAACTGTTGAAAACGACTAAAATAGTGCCACAAATGAATCAAATTAGAAGTAATCCGAAGCAAAACAATAACGAAATCATTGATTACTGCAAACGATTCGGTATTCAAGTGACGGCTTACTCGCCATTAGGCTCAGGAAGTCTTATCAGAGACCCGACCATCACAGCCATCGCCAACCGACACAATAAGACAACGGCTCAGGTCATGATTCGATGGCACCTACAGAGAGGAGTCGTCGCAATACCGAAGAGCACTAAACCCGAGAGGATTAGAGACAACTTCAATGTCTGGGACTTCAGTCTAACCCAAGACGACATGAAAACAATAAATTCAATGAATTCGAGTCCCATTCGAACCGTTAGTATTGCTTTCATTATCATATCAATTGTGATTAGTTCGAGGCTCAATTAAACTTACCTTGTTCATTACTTTGTTCATTACACTTTTCAACTTGTTCTAACTTGTTCATTTTTCTTTGCCGTTGAGAACAAGGCTAGAAAACCAGCGGTCAGGCGATCGCGAGGTAGAAAACCAACTGCTAATAAACCAACAAGCTGATAACCTTATGGATCACCTTGCTTATTCAATCGCACTATGACTCAAATAACTCAACTTTCATTTTCTCCTTATAATAGAGATACCATTCGTTTGTTTTTCAATCGTTTCAATGTAAACCTAATTAAACAATTTCAATTTGATTGATGTGTCAAGCAAGAATAAAAAATTGAATATAATTTTTACGAAAATAGCTTGGTTATTTCGAAATTGCAATTATTACTCACTAATTACACCGACAGATGTCGTCTCCTGAGGAATGATTGACTCAATTGCGTTGATAAACATCTCGATTGACAATTAATAATTCAATAGAAAAAGTTTCAACTTGGTGCAATAATATGACAGGTTTATCATTGATAAATATGATCTTGATCAAAAACTTGAACTAAATAATATCAAAACATTTTAACAAAAGTTAAAACTTTTGGCAAAACTTTTGACATATGTTTGGTTACTAAGCGACACATTGTTTGTCAACAAACGCTTTAAATGTTTTTTAAATCACAGATAAAAACCAAATGAAAGAAATGATAATTAATTTGTAATTATTATAAGAAATAATTGAAAACAAATTATAATAAAAACAAATTTAAAACCGAAATGACTTCAATGAAGAGGGAAATGGGTTTGTAATCACATCCAAAGTCATCCAAAGTCTCAAATCAAAGTCAAATATCAATTGGTTTTCAAATTTCAGATTCAATTTGGAATCAAAGAGTTGGTGACGAAGAGGAAGAAGAGTTTATTTGTAAACCATTTCTACTTTAAAATCAATATTCAGACAATTATTTGACATTTCAGTACCGATTGATATCCAAGATATGGACCAAAACGAAACCGAAATGAGTAAAGCCTTTCTCCAAACCAACTCATCTGACATATGTCCACAACAAGAGTACAAACAAACAGATAATGTCAACCAATTAGTGACATATAGTTTGTCTTTGTATTCAAAAGTGAAACCTCTCATCGATGGTCAAAATGAGACAATAGTCGACAATGAAGTCAATGGAACTGAAATTGTTTTGAATAATGTCTTCAGTTTGAAGCAAATCAATGAACAAATAGTTTTCACTCAAAACAAAACTCAAGAAATTTTGAGACAAAATGAAGAAAACAAAATCAAAAACAGGAAATACAGGGCAGACATCAAACAACAAATTAATTACTTTGAGAAGGAAAGGGATCCCAAAAGAAGGGATCAAATTAATGATAAGAATAAAAGACAAAAAATAAAATACTTTCAAAGATATCGACTTAAAAGAGTTAAAGAGGGAAACGATTGCAAACAATTTGGAAAATCTAATAAGAAATGCGATAAACAGTCAAAAAGTAAGACTCAAAACACGATTAAGTGTCGCAAAACTCAATCGACGCAAACAATATTAACCGCAGAAGACGTAATCAATTTGGCGAAGAAACTGAATCTCATTTGATTTGATAGGTTTTCCTCAAATGTTTGTCCGACTAATGCTTCCAAATGTTATCAAATGAAACAAAATTAGACTTTAATTGAAAATAAATTTTTGTATTTTTTAATAAATTTTTTTCAATAAATACTTTCATAACTCGAACTCAAATCAAGTGATTTCATGGTTTAAGTCGAAAATTCGATCAAAACTAAAAATAGTGATTAATTTTCAGCTGAAATTCGAGCAATTGTTCTAGTTAATTAATCAAACTTATATTACCTAATCATTGATCTCATTTTAGTCAATATTTTGGCATAAAAATCATTATTCACTGTATTTTCCTTCAGATTTGAATGGAATTCAATTACCAAACACTCAATAAATTGAGAATAAATGCAAAATAAGTAAATCAATAAATGGTTTGAAAATTAGTTTCAAATACAAAAAAATTCATTAATTAATTAATAAACAAAAGGAAAACCACAAAAAGCATTGACACAAAAGTCTAAAACTAATAATGATTCCACTTTTTCAGACTTTTAATTGCTTTGAATAAATACAATAATAATAAAATTGTTTTCCGAAATCAAATTTCAAAATCAAATCCAATCTTTTTTTCCGATGAAATCCTTTTGAAAATAACAAAATCAATGATAAAAACGAAAAGATTCGCTGAATTTCGCAATTCTTTGGGACTAATGGTTTGTTTTTCAGGTAAATACTGAAAACTATTTATCAATTATTTTGTGTCAAACAAAACAAAATAACTATTAATTAATTTAAATAATTAACAATTGAATGGCCAAAAACATTGATGGAAAAAAGGACCTTGAATTAATGGTTTAATCAAAATCTATATTATAGAGTATAATAGGGTTCAATCAATTATTGTATTGAATTTTAATTATTTCCATTCAAACTAATGATAGGTTTGTAAAACAGATTGATATTACTCAATAGGCTCTAATAAATGGAATAATGATTATTCAATAATCCTTGGATGTGCTCAGGATCTATTGCCTACAAATACATTAAAGTAATTATAAAAAGTAATAAATTTCTCAAATAATACAAAAAACTTTGAGCAAACTTTGATGAAAACGAATAACTAGTCATTAAATTTTAATTTTGATCAAGGAAATTTGATACACCTGCCAACAAACTTATGCCGAAGCTCTACTCTAACGAAGGCTAATCTGTAACATAGAGAACAGCACATTAGAGGAGTAGGCAATCAATTCAAATACTTGATTCAAAACAACTTAAATGATAATATTATGCAATAAATTATTTGATACGAAAAAAGTGTTTTACTTTTTTTTTATTTTGAAAATCTATTTATACAAATGTTATCAAAAAAAGACATAACACATAAATCTTGAGTTTAATAAAAAAAATTAAAAACAATGAGAAAACAAATCAAGAGATGAAAGGTTTTATGATTTTAATTCAAAGATCAAACAAAAATAAACTTTTCAAAAACGCATTGAATTATTGCCTTAAACTATGGATTCGTTAAATAATTTATTATAAGAAATAACAAGATTTTCAAACAAACATTAAAAATATGTGGAAATAAGAAAAAATCAACAAGAACAAAATAAGATTTTTAATTAATTATTATAAACGTATAAATCCAACAAATGATATGTATTTTTAATAATAATATTTTAGTCAAAGAAAAGTGTGTTTTTAGCACAAAATGTAAGTCAAGTCTGATTTGAATTCAGGGAATAATTGAAAGAATATTTGTTTTAATTTTCTTTTTACGGAAAAAATTCATTAAAACATCGAAACAAAAGTAAAATAAATATTTTGAAATTCAATTTACGTTTATATAAGATAACAATTATTTTAGTCCTTATCTCATGTCTTACAAAAAAAATTTTCGACACAAAAAACAAACAAAAAAATTAAAATTATTTTCTGATTCTGAACACAAGTATTGATATCGAAAATAGTATTGATATCCAAACGATGGGCACAATTAGACTCAATTGGACGGTCAGGTAAGACAAGTCCCAACCTCTGGACAAAATAGATCGCAAGCCATTGCCGGCTATAGACTGGGGTAGGAATTTGCCGATAAAAATGGCCAAACGGGGCATACACTCAATTGGCCAAAAGGTACCGCCGAGTATAACAACTACCGAGAATGTTGTCAACCATATGATGAGTGCCTGAATTTCGTTGCGACAAAACGATGCGATGGCTATACTATAGACCAAACCATTTAAGCCCTGAACAAAAATCAGACCGAAAGCCAAATAAATAGATCCAATTAATGGTAAATCAAAGACATAGAAAGCGGAAAACAATATGAAAGTGATTTGTGCGGTCAGTATAACGATGTGTATCATTAGGTGCGCTATAATTACTTCATACGATTTGACTCCGGCTATTGTCGAGCGCTCTAACTGTCGCTCCCGTCTCTCTCTAATTATAGTGAGTCCCGGAAACAGTATTGACGACAGAAATATGATTGCGATTACAATACCGGGTGTTATAAACTCAGACATTTCCACTTCTGTTGAGCCGTAAACGTTTGGGTCTATGATCTGTAGGGGAGGAGCGTAGGAACCGCCAGAATTCATGTCCACAGATCTGTTTTTAGCCTTTTTCAACGCTAGGATTACCTGTGCTTTAATGGCACCACTTATTAATAGATTTGTATTATCCATATATAGGTCTATAGTTGTGAACAGTTTTGGTTTCGGTTCGTCGATCGCCTCGTAATCCTCGTTATCGTATAGACTATTGCCTGACTTGTGCTGGTCTTCCGCCTCCACCTCTTCTTCCCTCTCTATTTCAGTTGAATTAAATATGGGGTCAAACGAATCGTTACCACTTCTGATGGTTTTATTGTGTATATCCATAGTATGGATAACTGACTCCTCCGCGGCTTCATCTTCGACATCGAGTTCTGTTTCTTCGTGCGATTCACAGCCCTATAGGGGAAAGACATTGAGATTTCATAATTCAAATGAAAATTTAAATAAAAACAATAAAAGATTTTAATTGAAAATAAGATTTTTGTTGTCTTATAACCACAATATTGTCGCGAATTCAAGAATTTTTGCGGAAAAACAAATATATAAAATCCAATCAATTATATAACGATAAAGTGAGCAAGGTTTAAAAACAGAATTAGATAATGATTAAGTTTCACTTTAACTTAACCAAAGATATAAATCAATTTTTAATTTATTTTTTTCACAATTAATGGATGTTTTGATTCGAATCCACTTATAGTCAGAGAAACAAATATTTCTGATCTGAAGAAAAAATTTGATTAATTTCTTCGATAATAGCCTTTGGGTCAGAAAGAGAGGCAATCAATGATTATCTGACGGTCTGACCCTTTTCTCGATAATTAACTCAAATGTTTCAATACTAATGAGCGGCAAATCTCGGCATTTGTTTCATTGAATATTAAAATTTTATATTAGATTCACATTAGACTCAATTTCCAGGCAAACGGAAAAATTTGCGACTGATTTTAATCTAGATACAATATTAAGTCACTTGGAATTAACTTTCCTATATTTAAAGACTATCTTAAATCAAATGCAAACAAAAATATTTGTAACAAAAACTTAAATAAATGTTAAAATATAATGTCTATGAATGGGCGTCAAAATTATTATTATAAATGTCTTGAAATTCATTTAAATAATTTATTAAATCATTCGGTTATTTATTTGTCATAAAGTATTCATAATTAGCATAACTAACAAGAAGAAAGTTCATGTGAATAATGACCTTAATAAATTATTTGATCTACAATTACCTCAATTGCATAGCAATTGCATTACATTTTCCACACAACAGGAGATTTGGAAAATAAATTCATTGAAAAAAAATCAAATATTTATCACTTGAAACACATTCGGGAAAAATTATTTCAAATATTCTGTGAAATAGATTAATGTTAACCAATCTATTAATGGGTGAAACGCGTCAAATGTTTTCAGGACTGACTTCCCATTCATTTAAAGAAAATATATCTTGAAATGCAATTAACGCTAAAAACAGACCCAATGCTTGAAATCTCTTGTTATTAAAGTCTTTTTTAAAGTGATTCTCACATTTAATGACAATCTCAACAATTTGATCAATAATTAAATCTTAAAATATTTTGAAAAATCATTTTAATTGAAACATTATTTGCTTTTTGTTTGAAAATCTCAAAAAATTTCATCAAAAGAATCCGGAAAATCAAAAGATTAAAAAAATAATAGAAATCTAAGACTCGAATAATTGACAGAAAAAAAGAAAAACAAAAATATTTTTAATTTGAAAAATCGTTGAAATGTTATAATTTAAAAAAATTCCTGAAAAGTGACGAAAAGCCTATTTATAGAAATCCTTTCCCTTAAATGGAGAGTGATTTTCATTTGAATCGGGGTATGTTTTTTCGAGCAGAAGGTTGTGTGAAAATTATGTTTTCAAAACTGACATCAAATATGAAATAAATGTTTTTAACGTCAGACTGATTGATGGTTAGCAAAAAGTCTTGAAAACACACAAAATGATTGAAAGCAGAAAAAGTTTAATTAAAATGTATATTAACTTAATGTAAATAAAAACTTATTCTGAGCTAAAAATAGAACATTAATCTAAAAAATTAACCAGGAGTAATTTATATTAGATATAATAAGGTAGGCTAACCTGTAGACCTCTCTGGAGCATTGAACGGGTGTAGTTGTGGGGGAAGACCATCATTGCCCAAACAGAGTGCTGGCGGACAGCATCGTATGCCGAGTCAAAAGTGTCGTAATATTGCAATTGTATTGAATTGGGATTAAAACTCTTGAGTATCAAATCGCTGACAAAAGAAGGTTTGTCCGGATTATAGACACCGACAGGTATTTCGTACGGATTGTGTCCAATACAGGCGCAGAACATGGAGACGGCCAGAGCCGGGAACAGCAAATGAAATATCAAAACTGGGAGGTTTCTCAGCTGTCCCTTTAGGTTCTTGTAATAAAGGGCTGATATCCTGTCTTTAGATGAGGTCTTAATCTTATTAATTGTTCTCAAATTCGGCGATAAATTAATTTCATTGAAGGGATAGTCGTTATTATTGATCGAAATTTTATTATTATTTTCATAATTTCTGTTATAATCTCTAATTTCATTCGACTTCGAACTCCTTTCCTTCTTATTGAACAGATTTATGAACAGGTCTTCCACTGAACTCAAAGATAAATCAATTGACAATTGTTTCGGTAGTTCTTCTTCTCGAAGAGTGCCATCCTTTATGAAGCCGACAATATCTGAGTATTTGGCCTCTTCTATATGGGATGTACTCATAATTATTGTGACATTTTCAAGAGAGCACAACCCTTTCAGTTGTTTCCAAATGGATTTCTTGAGCAAAGGGTCGCAATAAACGGTCGGTTCGTCCAAAATGAGGATTTTTGGCGAATGCAAGACAGCTATGGCTAACGACACGACCACTTTGTCGTTGTTGGACAGACACCTGATGAGTGTGCTCTTGCCTGTTGTGGCAATAGAGTCGAGCAGAAATTCAATTTTATTCCAAATCATTTCTTTTGACACGTCGTACAACTGTCCAAAATATTTCATCGTCTCTTCTACTGTCAAATCATCAAAAAGAGATATCTCTTGAGGCATATAACCGATGGCTGACGAAAATTTTGGATAACTATCCAAAACAGTGACCTCTCCTTTTGAGGGTTTGATGAGACCCGCAATGCACTGAAGTATCAAAGATTTGCCACATTTTTTAGGCCCAAGAATGGCGTAAATCCTTCCGACGGGAACTCTTATATTAAGTTTTTCAAAAACCTTTTTCTTATAAAAACTGATGGAAACGTCAATCAATTTGACGATCGGTTCGTTTCCGAAACTAATTTTTGTTTTCAACTCATTATTATTGTTGTCATTATCAGGAGTTTGTGGCAGTTGTGCCAAATTTACTGCCATGTCTTCGGCCGTTCCGTTGCTCTTACGATAAGATTTCAATTCCATTACGGTTTTCAACAAATGAGTCAATCGTTTTGATAACGAATATCTCAAAATCACTTCAAATATATTTCAAATTTAGATAACAGTCAATTAAAAAGTCGGATAACTTTTAATTAGCTCTTCCTTAGAGACCGATAGGTAAGACTTCGAGGTATAACTTCGAGGTATAACTTAAAAAAAACAAAAGAAAACATCAAATGTTTATTTTGGAGTCGATTTGTTAGACATTCCAAACGAGTGTAAGATTTTTATCAAACGATTGAAAATAAAATGAGAGAAAACTTTTTTTTTATTTCACAGCACTTGAAGTCAACTAAGGAATCAGTGAATCGATTGATATGTCATTAGTTCCCATATTTGTTAACTTTATTATACTTTCTCTCTATTTATACGAAGACTTCAAATATAGTTAAGAAGAAAAGAGAAGAGAAACAAAACTTTTTATATAATACTCTTAAGAGTCAAAGAATTTCACAAAACGTTCAAACATTTGAAATCATATGAAAAATATAGAGAATCCACAAAATTCTTCACTTCTTCAGCACTTAAGGGCTCTGCCATACGAATGACATTCAAACTATTGATGTAATACTTGTTCTGAGTGGCAGTCGACTAAACGAAATACAACTTTCCCTTAAAATTGCTGACGAATGAGAGCTTTCTTTGAGCGCCGGGGGCTCTAACTTTCATTCACTTCCAATAACGGAAAGTACACTAATTTTACCCGAAAATACTCGAAACGTATATAAACCACACATTTTTGTTAATAAATACTCCAATCAATACAATCACTATTGAAATCAAATGATTTTAATCGTATTAATCAGAAAAATGTTTAATAACTTACTATTGGCTCAAATCAAGTTATCTTTGATCGGAGGAAAAACTATTCAAAATAATGTTTGAGAAAAACTGATGACATTTTCAATTATTAAGTTGATTAACACATATTCTACCTCGATTATTATCCCTATTGGCAAATCAAATATTAATATTTAAGTTATGAATCAATTTTTTTAATTATTTGCCTCAAAGTCTTTGAGTCAAAGACTATTCAAAAACATTTTATGGATAAATATTTGCAAAACAATTATTACTATTGTTTCAAAAATTCACTAATTTTTCTGTTTATCAAATTAAAAGAAATTAATAAAAGAAAACAAATAATGGGATAAATAACAATAGAAAATGAGCTAGCCAATTATAAAAACTAATCTACCTTGATTACCACTCATCCAAGACATAAATACATAACTTAATTATTGAGCCATAAATTTAGCTTGAGCTCTAACGATAGAGATTTAATTGTTCAATAAATTATTTGTCCTTGGTGGAAAATGTCCAAAACATTCTCATCGGCCCTAAAGCCATAGAAATTTTTATGTGTCTGTTAGTGTCTGTTTCCCATCCATAAGAAGGACAAACAATATTTGGTATTTAAAAAAATCAATCATTTCTATGAATTGTCTTTAAAAAGGTATTATTTTTTGAAAATGTTTGCATTCCTTCAAATGAAAAGTCCATTCATTTTATTCAATGTTTATCTGATTTATGACAAAAGTTTTTCTCAACAGAAGTCAGAGACAAAACATTTAAAAAAAAATAAATGGATTTTCATGCAATTGTTTCGCGTAAATGAAGAAAATAAAAATTTATTTGAAAAAAACTCATCTTTTTATTTACTCAAAACATTTCTGAGAAAAAGATTAATGGTTTGCTGTCTCTTGAAATACAATTAATTTTTTTCTCTCAAAAAACTGTTAAAACCATCAAAAGGTAATTAAGGTCTGCTCTTAAACTCTTAACTTCAATCTAAATAACAACACTAATTATTGCAAAAACAATCAAGGTATAAAACCATTCCCAATTTAAGCTCGATAAACTCAAGATAATAATCATTTCAAACAATTTCACCTTGAACATCCCATTATTGCAGAGTTCAAAACCAATAGGTCATTAAGAAGAATGATCGGGGAATTCAAAATTGAATGGATTTCTCATATCATTATACAAATGATTGACAACTATTTAGCAAACATTCAATACCACTGAAATCCAAATGTATTACACAAACAATATTTTTCTTATGTTATAACGTCTTATGAAATATCAGACAATAATCTCAACTGAATTAATGGGAATTACTCCGAATTATCTCAGTTTTCAATAAAGTTCTCAGAATTTTAGTTAAAGAGTACTTCAAATTGAAAGTAATACTGAAAGCGATCCTCTGTTTGATAGACAAGTCTTGAAGTACTTAAAGCCTATGAATAGGACTCATAAATATTATTCAGATGAGAGAAGTGATCAAAAATTTATTGAAAATTAAAAAACTCATTAAACAAAATACTTGATAACATGGCATAAGACTAAATCAATTGACTTTGAAGGACATATATTCTGGCGAATTCTGAAGCAAAAAAGTCCTCGATTTCAGCAAAAAACTTTGGGAAAACATTAATCGATATCTCAAATAAAAATTCATTAATTATTGCTAAGAATGAGTGGAAAATCACTAGACTTGTTGAGATAGTTTGGCCTTGCTCAAAATAATATGCTCAAGTTAACACAAATAGCCAATCGAGTGCCACCCGACCACCGAGTAATGTTCCCAAACATTAATTTAATGACTAAACTGAAGATAATTTTTGGAAAAACAGATTAAAATGTTGAGAATCAGATCAAACAATAAATTAAATACAAATAACAAATAAAAACTTTGTTATGAAATCGGATTAGATATCAAATAAGTGTATAATCTTTTAAAAAAAAGTCAAATGAGTCTAATATGAGTATAACGTAGAGCTCAAAACGAATTGGAAACATATCAAGAATTCAGGCACAACAAGCAAAAAAACTGATCTTGATATTTTCTGACTCCAAAAACAAAATAGAAGCGATTTTTTTGTCAATTTTTCGAATTAATTATTCCAAAGATCGGTCTTTTGATAAAACATTTGAAATAAAAAACTCATTTTTAGATTCGAAGGACTTATAAATTCATTTGACGTTAGATTTATTTAAAAACCATTTGTTTTTGAAAAAATAAGAATTTGAAAAATTTTATAAAAATACTGAAAACATCAATAATTTACACAACAGTTAGTGTTAAATAAAATACTCTTCCGATAATAATAACAAAAAAAACCAATTCATGGTATAATTAAAATTAAAGTTTTTATCTAAAAAATTAATTATTCATTTGAAAAATGAGCCTAAAGTGGTATTTGATCTAAACTTATGTCATGATCTCCAAACAAAACAAAAAGACAAACCCCAATATTACGTATTACTGTCAGAAGATTGAACTTGAGACTTTTTATTTTATTTTCCCAATTATTTATTTTATTCCTCTTTTGGAGTTATTTACGACTTTTACTACACAACTCTTTACTTGAGTTTTAAACGATTTTAAGATTTTATTGAAGAAAATATTATTCAATTCAAATTCAAATCAAGATTTCGATGTCACGATTGGGAAACCTGTTGACTACGGGCTCTCGTCAGAGATTCTATTCAAAAAAGTTATTTTAAAATCCAATTAAAAACAATTCATCAAAAAAAATATTCAGAATAACAGATAATTAATCACTTAATACATAAAAGTCATTCGCATTTCAAAAATGATTTACAAAAAAAATTGATTAAAAAAATATTTAATGTAAAACCTATTGAAGTATGAATCCTATGAACCTATCCTCTGAATGGTAATGAAGGGGAAAGTCGTATAAAAGTTGTCCTCAAATATCAAAAACATTTTTTGAAGTTTTTATTCAATAAAATATTGAAATTCTCACAAAAAAATCCAATTAATAGGTAATAAAGAAATCTAAACCAATGCGTGAAAACCAGGTTCTTATTTATCGAGGAAATAGTCGATTGAATCATTTATTTTGACTATTGTTTCATTGATTAGAAATAAAATCAAAAAATTTTTTAATTAAAACTTTAAACAGAAATCCAATCAAAAAATCAAAAATAAAGTAAAACTTTTATAACATTTTATAAACAAAACGAAAAACTTCAATAAAATATTGAAATGTTTTCTTTATTTCAATCACTATTTCATAATTGATTTGAACTCAAAGATGTCCTTTAATTTGATTCAAATGGGACTCAAATAATACTAACCCTTCATCTAATCTAATCGTTAAATTGAAACCAAGATTATTATAGAAGTGTTTCGCATAGGAATTGCTGTAAAAAACTGTATTTGGGATAACAATCGGTAAAACACATAAATATTTATTAACAAAAATTTAATTAAAATCAAAGAATAAACTGTTTTTAATGTTTTCCTTCAAACGTTACTCTTATCTAAACCTCGAAATATGAGTCAAAAGAAAAGAGTTTTTCCGTTATTTGTCTCAAAAAAGTCAACGAAATTATAGATTGAGTTAAATATTATCTGAAAAGTCATTGAAAAAAACGTTTTATACGAATTCCTTTGAGGGACAGACCTCTGAGGGACAGAAAATTCCTTTTTATTGTTTATTTCTCTGGAAAATCATTATTACGTTTGAAATGATTCCGATCACAACTGATTGTTAAGATACCGAGTTATGAGTTCATTGTTGGAAAGTGACGGTCAGGGGAAGGGTAAGACCAAACACATAAAAAGAACATTTCAACTATTTTATCTGGGCTATAAATCTAAAACTCATAGTCTAAATGCTCATATATTTAAATCAAGATTATGAAGATGAAATTTAATTACATTAACTCAGAGGTGAGGATTGAGGCCAAGAAAACCCCCCTTCGAGACACTTCCAACTTATTTGTCGATCAAATTCTTATTACTGATTATGACTATCACTTGAATGTCTGAAAAAATTTCAGAAATTTCAGTTGAATTTAAACAGAAGTTTCCGAAAAAATTACTAAATTTCTCCGAAACAGTGGGGCCAGGGTTTGGGGTAACTTAAGAGGAAAATTCAAAAAAAATTCAGATTTCCTGATAAATATTCATCGCCTATAAGTGAATACATTTTTTGTTGAAAAAATGATCGATTTTTTTACTTCAAACGAATTCCCAATTTTATGACTAGAGATCAGATAAGAAAAAAATCAATTAATTTTCAATCGGCAAGGAGTTCATAATTAACCATCTCATTTTCAAAATATGTCTCTTTTTAGGGATAACTTGTCTTCAATTCATTTCGGATCAATTGATTAATTAAATCGATGGTTAACTCAGCCTTCAAATTAAAAATCAAATTATTTTTCATTTAAATTAAATTATACGGATTTTCACTGAAAATCGATTAAAAATTTACGACATTTTTCTAACTTTAATCTCAAGTTTATTAGAATATTAATAATTAATAAACGGATAATAAACTTAAAAATCAAGATTAATGTCAGTCCGGACTCATAATAATAATATAAAGAAATAAAATTTCCTCAAAAATACTTGAAATTGCATTAAAAGCAAAAAAATCTTTAATAACTTTAATAAAACATTTAATAAAAATTTAAATAAATTATCAAAAGATTTCATATTTGATATCTATTGACATATAATAGAAGTGATTAATTCAAATAAAATTCATTTGATATTTAAATCGCATAAAACTTCGAACCATTAAATATAAAAACCATTTAATTTCTATAATTGACAGAAATATTGACATTAGTTTGGGTATAGCCAGGGGTTAAATAATATAAATTCCTTTGAAATGAACCTAAAAATAATTGAAGTAATCGATTAAAATCAAAAATCATTATGAACAAGATCAATCTAATAACTCTAACCGCAAAACAAATCTTAAAGGAAACGCCAGTAAAGGATTCACTTCAAACAAATTGATACAACAAATTCTTTGACTTCAATACCGATGAGAAATATGTATTAAATGAGGATTTTCTGAATTATTAAATCAAATTTAAAATTCTGATTACATCCGAAACATTCCAAAACATGAGTCCTTATCAGAGATTGAATACTAATTTACTTGAGATTAGATTTTTGTCTTAAGAATAGTTTTCCATATTTTTCGATTCATTTTTGGATAAAAAATCATTTAAAGTATTTCAAGACATAAATAAACCAAATCTTGAGATATGAAGGCATAGAGTCGTTACAATTTCGACTTAAAGGACAGATACGTAAAAATCATTTAACGCTTTTCTAATCAATTATACAAACATTAAATCAAAACCCTTTTGATGTAAGAAATTTGTTATTCAAAAATCATTTGACATTAGATTATAAGATAATAAGGAGTTTTTCCTATCATTGAGGGCTACCTCGAGTATAATCCACGTAAAATTTTAATCTAATCCTTCGATTTCAACAGAAATTTCCTCTTTTAAGCCAAAAATTAGATAATTTCAAAGTTATGTTATATTATCTGTTAATTCAAGGCTTAAAAATCACTCAAATTTATTGCATAAAACTTATTAAATAATTATTGGAAAACTCTTTTCGTTAAATCAGATAATTTTGATAATGATTTTCATTATTGAGTCTCTAATCTATTCATCATTTTCATAGTCAAAACAAATACTTAAAACTCTTTTACTAGAATTGATTTCAAGTTTAAAACCCAATCAAATATAGGAAAGATTGCAAGAATAAAAAACCACAAAAATCAGCCGACTATAGGAAAGAATAGAAAATCATTATAAACACTCTTTTAATCAAAATTTCGGTACTTTTTTTTGAAAGCCATTCAAATATTTGATATATGTTTTCAATCATTTAATAATTGAAAGCATCAAAATCTTCATCTTTTTCTTATTTAAAACTCATTTGAAGAAAAATTTAAGCAAAAAATTGATCAGAAATACGAGTTTGAGGCTTAACGCCGAAACCACTCAAAACTCAGCACTCATTGAAAAGATTGGATCCAAAAACAAAAAACAAAAAAAACAAAAACTAGACTTGAGTTCAGACCCAAAGGGAGACTGATTTCAGACTTATATCAGCAATAATTCAGTTGTTTTTCAATAACTATTGTGTTGTAATCAGTATTGAAACAAATAAATATCAAAACTGAAAAATCCGTATCAATTGTGACATAAATGTCGAGGAAATGACACTTTAGGAGCAAAACATACAACAAATTATCGCTGCATTCGTTGCAACGGATTCGCTGCACATCCGGACATTAAAACAGTTTTTGTTAAGCAGTTCTTCAATAGAGTTATGGATTTCATTGCAATTGATTAGTTTTTTTTCCAGCTAATTGATCTTGCAAAAATGGGTAATAAACCGTCTAAGGGTAAGGGAAAACTTAAGTTACCAAACCAAAAGGCTAAGCCTCCGGACCCAACACAAGAGTTGGAACAGACATTATTAAAAGCAAATGCTGTGAAGAAGGTCTCAAATACATCAACACTTCTGAAACCAAAGCCTTCACCAAAACCAGAAAACGGAACGGTATTACCCGAAGAGCGACAACAGATCATTCAGACCATAACCAATGGACTGCCACAACAACCCGCCGGACATCAGCAGACATTGCCATCACTTAGTGGTCTCGACAGTAATGACAACAGTATAGTCATCGCAATGTATAGCTTTAGAGCACAGAATAAGGGAGACCTAAGTTTCCTGAAAGGAGAAAAGTTGGAAGTCGTTGAGAAGAGTGACCCGGATTGGTGGACTGTCAAGAGGCTCGAAACCGGCGAAATTGGTTACATTCCGGCCAATTATGTCGGAAGTACTGCCATTGAATCTGAAGAGTGAGTGCTTTTTATTTATATCTTCCGATCCTTTTAATTAGATTTTAAGAGTCGGTTCCAAATTGCAGTCATTAAACAATTTGAGTGACACTTAAGCAATGTTTCTGCCAATGATTGTCTAAAAAAGAGTTTAATTAATGTCGTAATTATAGCATAAACTGTGAAACCGATACCACAGGTAATAGCAGTCCTTCTTCTGCTCTAAAAAGTCCTAAAATTTTTTATTTGAGGAAAAATTCCTTTGAAATCATCGAAACATTGAGTGCTATAAAAGATTGAAGGCGTGTACGACAAGGACTAGTCCGACATCAGAGCTCTGGTAGAGTTAATGGTATTTCCTTGACTTTAATTTATCAGAAATTTGTCAAAAATTGTTGCATTGAATCACATAAACAATTCTTCAGTCAATTGATTAAAAGCATTGAATTCGAGAATTGCTTTGTCTTCGGATTAATGAAGAAAAATAATTATTTAATTAAAATCAAAAAATAATATAAAATCAAAATCTAAGGCTAAGGAACGGCATTAAGAAAAATACTTTTTGATATTTAATACGAAAAATATAAGTCAAGGAATCCATAGAGAAGTCAGATTCATAGCGAATGAATCATTTTGAATGAATTAGCAATCAATCAAAAAAATCACTTCACTTTCAATACTATATTTCAATACTATTTCCTATAATTTTGATTTATTTTTATTCAAATATAATCTGTTTTGAAGAGAAGTGACTTAAATTGAAATCCATTAACAGTTGGTATTACGGGTGTATTGGGAGGCGCGCCGCCGAAAAACTACTACTATATGGCGAATACCCGATCGGCACTTTCCTAATAAGACTGAGCGAACACAACACTCCCAACACATTGAGTATGAAATTTCATTAACTCATCACAAAAAAGGGGGAAATATCTAATACTAAAACCAAATCTATATTTCAATGACAAAGAGTATTAATTTTAACCGAAAAGTCATACACGAGTTGAGGTCAATTTGAGGAAAATTTTCCACTCAAGCTATGAATTATTTAGAAAGAGATGTTTCAAGTTCAGTTTATTACTCAATTCGATAATTTATTGTTTTACTAATTGAGAAATAATGTGTAAAAACAATTAGATTTCGTGTTAATACATAATTCATTAGATTATAGATAAAACAAGATAATTATAAGAATGACGTGAGCATGGACAGATATGGCTAAATCACCAACTGTGAGGCCAATAGATATTAAATTTATTCATCAATCATTCCGACAACTTTCAACTAGCTATCTATAGTTAAGGTCCGAAATTAGACTCTAATTAGAGTCTGGTTTCAGTGTCTTTGCGTTTTTCAAAGACATTCATTAATTAATGATTGAAATCAACTGCGAATCGGTTTAAGTCATTAAAAGACAAAAAATTATTGCTTTTATGAATTCAATTGAGTTTTAAACACTTTGAAACACATTTGGAGAGCAATTAGAGACCGGAAAAAAACAAAATAAAATAGAAATCAAAAAATAAAACTCAATTTCAAAGCAATTAATTGACGACTAATTCAAATGTTTAATCAAATGCTAGAATCGTATGCCCTTTCGATCAGAGATTTGGATCAAATCAATCCCAACAGACATAACGTTAAACACTATCAGATCAAAGAGACTCCAAATGGGTCCTACACTATGGCCAACAGGGAGTTCAAGTCATTGCAGGGCATCGTTCAGTTCTATAGCACACACCCGGGAGGCCTGTGCTCTAACCTACGCCAACCCTGTCCTAAGCCTAAGCCAGGAATACTACCGCCGGGAAGGAGTGACGAAATCGATCGGAAAGACCTTAAGATGACTAAACGTTTGGGGAGCGGCAACTTCGGCACTGTCTACTACGGACACTTCTTAGGACAGGCAGAGGTGGCCATCAAGAGATTGAAGCAAGGTACAATGTCTCCTCAGGCATTCCTCAAGGAGGCGGTCATAATGCGTCGGTGCAGACACGACAAACTCGTTAAACTATATGGGGTCTGCTCTCGAGGGGAACCACTTCTCATAGTCACCGAATTCGTGAGAAAAGGAGCTCTTCTCGATTACCTTCGGGAGAATCCCGAGGGAAAGGCTCTAAAACTGCCGGATCTGATCGACATGTGCTCTCAGGTGGCGAGTGGTATGAGTTATTTGGAGTCAATTAAGTTAGTGCACAGGGATTTGGCCGCACGTAATATACTCGTCGGCGACAGCAATGAGGTAAAAGTCGCCGATTTTGGTTTGGCCCGGATTATCGAAGAGGAAGAATACGTAGCCCGACAGGGGGCTAAGTTCCCCATCAAATGGACTGCACCGGAAGCCGCCCTCTTCGGCAAGTTTTCAACAAAGTCTGACGTCTGGTCTTATGGCGTACTCTTATACGAAGTGATCACATTTGGTTCCGTCCCCTACGCAGGTCTGTTCCCCTCTTTTATGCTCATAAATAGTCAATTGAATATCTGTCGGCACCGGTAGTGACGCCAACTCTTTCATAAAAATAGATTACAATTGAAATCAATAGAAAAACAGGAAATGGTTTTCAATAGAAATTTATTTGAAATACAAATAAATTGATTCAAAAAATTAATTGATTTTTGGCCAAAAGGAATGCAAAATCGGGAGGTCTTGGAACAGGTCTCTCAACACAAGTATCGATTACCAAAACCGAGTGGAGTCGAGTGTCCCGATTCCTACTACGATATGATGATTAAGTGTTGGGATGAAGTGGCGGACAATAGACCGACGTTTGAGTATTTGTATCACTTCTTTGAGGACTACTTCGTCGCCACTGAACGACAATATCATATGGCAAAGGATGGTATGAGTGATGAAGAAGAAGAGGAAGAGCCTGAAGATAACCAGGATCAACCTGAAAATTAATATATTTCAAATATAATATTTAAAATACCAAGATTACTCATATCATCAGAAAATTATTTGAAAATTCCTACCTTGATCATTTCTAAATTATTAAAGTTTTGTATTATATCTCTTCTGACATCTATTGACGTGAAATAAAAATACTGTAAAACAAAAAGATTTGAACTCAAGTTTTCAATGCAGTAATTGTTTCGTCAGTTTTTAATGTGATTTCAATTAAACGTCAGTTTATTTTGAAATAAGTGACAATAAGAAGACAATTAACTATTGAATAAAAATGTCTTTAAGTAAAATACAATCAATTAATAAAATAGTTTTGAGAAGAGATTCATTCAGTGATAGAGTTTGTGACGAATTGTCTGAAGTTATTCTTCAGTATTTGCCGCTCGAAGACAAACTCAAATACGAATGCGTCTCCAAACAGTTCCAGAGGACTATATTTGAGAAACAATATGACTTCGACGAAAAGTTTTTCCTATTTGGAGACCCGAATACCATTAGAAAGAGTTGTTTGAAATGTTTTTCATCGATTTTGAAGAAGTGTCCGAATATTAAAACTATTTTCTTATATGAGAAGCGATTGTTTCCATCAAATCTCAAAATCATTTCAAAGAATTGCAATAATTTGCCAGAAATTCAATTAGACTTCAGTTTATTAAGTGATTCGTTGTTCACAAAATTTGTCGACAAATTTGGTTCAAAACAAAAGTATTTTGAAATAAATTCAAAAACTAATTGGAATCGATTGATATTATTACCAAATATTGAAGAACTTAACTTTTGTTGGGCTAATGGGTGGCCGACACCCACTCCTCAGATAATAACTCAATTGAATTTCGATAAACTCAACAAATGTCAGATCACTTTCACGGATGAAAACATCGCTTCAATTGACGTATTGTTCGACAAATTCAAAAGTCTTCGACATTTGTATATCGATTGTAGCGATAATCAAGACTTCAATCATTTGTTTGTCAAAGAGATCTCAAAACTCAATAAATTAATTGATTTGAGTTTTTCCCCCAAAATTGATTCAAAACAACTCAAAGAAATTGCTCTAAACTGCACTCAACTAAAGAGTATTAATATCGAATCCGGCGATGATTTCAAACAATTGTTGTCTCCATTGAAAGCATTAAAACAATTGAAACGATTGGATCTAACAGTGCATCAAATTAAGGATAAGCCAGATCCTAAGCAAGGTCCTCTTAGTAAACGGCGTCCAAACGTTTTCTCATTGAAGTCATTCCAAGTATTTCCAAATATAACTGATTTATGGATATCTGAGACATCACTCCTCATATCACTCCTCTATTATCCAAATTTGAAAACCGATGAGACATTTATCGAAGACATTGGAACTGTTTTTCCAAACCTTCAGTTTTTGTCATTAAGGAAATAGTTATAAAGAACTGTCGAAAGTGGAAAACCATTCAATTCATCTGATATTGAATCCAATTAATGTTAAAACTCATATATTTTTAGACAAAACATTTTTATTACTAATATTTTTATAAATAAATAGCAAAAAA